>JAZAYU010000431.1:0-230762 GCA_038501625.1 Corbicula japonica | reverse complement strand
ATTTATTTCATTATAAAATGTATTTTCTGAAAGAAATTTCTCATCAACATGACGAATTCCATTTAATTATTGTCCGTAAGCATACACCGAAAACATTTTTCCTCTTTATACCTCCGGTTTATTTAATTATATGATATATCATATTATTTCCGATCCAGGGTAAAGTAAAAACATCTTTTTTGTATTATATTCATTATGTTAATTACATGCTAAATTAACCTGATAATTAATTACTAGTACCAAGAATTGTTATTTACCAATTAGTAGTGAAGACGGCGGTTTGTTTTTAACATTTAAACAGAGTGGTGAGTGGATGATTTAATTTGAATTGGAATATTTATAAGTCTTTATCTGCAATGTCTTAGGGTGATATTACTCCTCTTTTAAGAAATTTAAGGAATTTCTTTCCGATTGTACATTCGGTATCAGGTTCAAAACTTTTTCATTTGCAATTTACAAGACTGCTAATATCCAGAATAATTGTCGCACATTATTTACCTGAATTTGGTTTTTGTAGACATGTTAGAAAGAATTAGTCTGAACTAAAACTAACGAGATTTTTTTCCTTTTTCACTCTTATTAAAATATTTTATATTTGAATGCAGTGTGCAGTGTGAAATAAGTGTGCATTTTCTCACGAAATAAAGTATGAGCTGTGTTTACAAAAAGCCGTTTTATTAAATATGTGCAATTAAGCGTGAATGTAACACCTTTGAAATCCTAGCATTTTGCACATGACATGTGCAACCATCCATGTCAGTGGATTGCTGCATACTGTTCCCCATGTGCCGTTTACTAATATTTCCACTCTTCCGTCAGCTATTCCGAAACCATTCACCAGTCTTATCCCATCGATATCTAGCAATAAATAATGTCACTGGTTTGACTTTAATTTCACATATTACATTACAAATTTAATGAATTCAATTCGGAGTGTACTTGTTACATCTAAATACCCTTATTTGGTCATTGTTGTTATTAAGATATTTCATTCTTTATAAAAAGATGGAAAGAACTTAACTAATATCGAAATATCGCACGCTCAGCTTGAAATAGCCTGCTGAAAAATAAATTGTTAAAAGGTGATGTGTATATTGGATAGATAATATGGATCACAGTGTTTTAACAGCGATTGCGAAACGTCCAGGTAATTTTGTTTTTGAAGCAATAATACAGTGTGCGTCAACTATTTACTTCAGTAAATATGATCTCTTTCTTTTCTGCTAAACGGTATATTATTTGCTTCAGTATTATTTAATTTTTTAAAACTATTAGCTGCCAAGTCCGGGTACCGGACTGATTCCACCACATTGTTGTTGCCGATTGATACATCACCCGAGATCAGCATATATTTTTTGAATAAGTGAAATCATACTTACATGAAGTACGCCGTAAAACGCATGCTAAAGATGAAATGTTCCAAGAGCTTCCATTACATAGACCCTGTGTGTTATTTGTAGTATAGCCATCATTACAAGTGGTACTTAAAACCTTTCCATCAGATGATATATTCACCAAACCGTTAAGTGTGCTTATTTCTCCACACTCTGAAATGTAAAATTAAAACGCTACAGTATCTCTGAAATGTAATCAAACGCTAAACTGCTTAAGTATTATATGTGTAGTATACACTTACACCAAAGTTCAAAATGGTCAATTTTTGTTCGTAAATTTACATTAGAAAGACATCGACTAAACTCGTTATTTGTCAACAGTTGCCAATTACAGTCTTCTATTTAAGCTTTTAAATTGAAAAAAAACAACAAAAAACCTTTGGAACAGTTTGTCGAGAGTTATCCTAAACTGTGCTAAAATGCATTTCATGTAATTAAAGGTTGAGCTGCCAGGAAATTGCTCTATATTGCTTGTTTTGTTTTAATAGGGCCCCTTGTTAGTAGGAAAATAAAAAAAGCCTTATAAATTAGCAGCATTTTTGATTAAGTTAATATCATTCAAAGTATCCAGTTTTATAATTACCTCCCTTTCAGACTGTTCTAATTATGACCCTGGGAAATAATAAATGATATGGGATTCATTTTAGAAAACAATCAATAAAGATTAAAAATACATTTCATAATTGATTACAAGAGAACAAAGTTCTTTTCAAACCCTCTTTTGATATTTTGAAAAAACAAAACAAACAAACATAATAATCATATACAGTTGATAACAAAAAAAATTGTATTTTTGTACTTCATAAGAATACCATGGAGTCCGTCACTTGATTACTCTGCCTCTTTCCACTCTTGGGTTTTTTGCCAAAGATGACAATGAATTGTTATATTCTAAAGGTGTTCATATAAAATGTTGCTTTACCGGTTCTACTTGTTGTTACAGAGTCAAAACATTTTGTCTTTGAAATAAATAATACCATTTCTATTTGAGCGTTAAAGAGTTTGCTTTTTGACGGGACCCACATGATACTTCAATCAAACTGAGTTGGCATTTTTACAAAAAAGCTAAACATGCTAAACACAAACGAAAATAAATGTACAGGTATGTAATTCTCCAAACAAAACTGTCGTATCAGAAAAAGTCAAATTGCTATCTCTAAGAAGGTGAAATATGCATATCAGGAATCGCCACATTCAGAAAAAAACTGCCTCCCAACACAGTCAAGAAGAAGAGAGAGGGAGAGAGCATGGTTAATAAAATGATCAGTTTCAAAAAGACACCACTAACAATTAACAAAAATGAGAACCCGAGGGGTTACCGCCTTGGCACGGTCAGTGGCAAATCAAATTGCCACTGGGTGTTTAAACCAGGTTCTAGGATGAACCAACCTCGCACTTTCCCCAACAGGTTCCCATATCAAAAAACAACTGCAAGTTGTCTTGGTGAAACAACTCCAATCCACTTATCGGCTCAACAATGTTGCATGCAAAAGAACACAAACATATAAACACAAGAAGCTAATAGCATCTCAAAGCCAAAGGGCGGGTACTCAATGATCTTACCGAGACCGGAGCTCCTGGAGTGAAATCAGCAAGAACACGATGACAGGGATAAAAAACAAATCGAGATTCTAGGTTCTTTTCTTTTAAGAAAAGATTTGCCCATAAACCTTCATAAACTCTTAAACCCCTGCCACCGTCGTGCAACAAAAGGGGTAAGAATAATGATTAACTAAGAGAACCTACTAGTTCATAACGTGGTTAATAGTTTACAAAAATCCATGCTCCGAGTTGATGAATAAGTGAGTGGACAACAACAACATACAAAAATTAACATATACGTTATTAAGCATAAAATCAAACCTGTTTTCCAAAAATATATCAAATAATGCAAAGAAGGTAGCATATGGCCAACCTTTAATTACATGTTAAGGGACGTCGTTGCTCTTTCATCGATAAAAAAGAAAATGATCAAATTTTTTTATATCAAATATGCAGTTCAAATGAACTTTGCACAAATACAGAAAAATAGCTAGACCTAAAAGTTCTCATATTGTATACTGTTGTAGACAAAAGAGCACACGATATTGTTCTCAGTGTCATACTATTCAAGAAGGTATTTTTAATGATGGTTTATGTTATTCTGTTTTGTGTTTGAATGTTAATAGAAGTTTAGGGAAATTTCCGATCTTTCTAATTGTTTACTGTTTGAACACTTCGTAGTGTATGTAAATTGTATCGAACTGCATTTTGCCATTAGAGAAATTTTGACAATTGTCTTGTTCATAGATAAAAGTATAGTAACGATAGTTTTAACTACAATTGTTTGTTTAATGTTTTATTAACATACAATTATCAAATACTTAAGTCTAAATGACATAGTATTACGTAATACAGATTTACCTGAACATATTATACCAATGTCTCTAGAGTGATTGCATTGAGCATTTACAACGTACGAGCAATACTTTAGACTTGACTCATATCCACCACAGCTAAACCTTTGAGCATATATTGGTCCGCTTCCCTGTCCAAAATATCCTCCCGCGACAAATGTAGTTGCCCTATAAAATAATATAACACAGACCAGATTGAAGCACCAGAAGAAGAAAGTAATTAGTGAAGATAAGAATAATTAGAAAATCAATGCCGGACCGACATATTCTTTATGAAAAACATACTATAATTTTGTTGTTTGGCTTAACATACAATGTATTTGCAATCTGTCTGTATGCTTATAAAAACTTGTACTTCTTCCGGAGTGTCTTTTTTCTTTCATTTTTTTATAATATTGGACCTGTTTAAGATATAACGTAACACGGTAACTGCGATTCACTGTGACGGTGCGGGTTCGCTCCCAGCTAGAGACACTATCATTTTTCATATTTGTAGGTTATCTGATAAACAAAATTTGCATATCATTACATAAATAAAATCTACATATTTCTAACTTTAAGTATATTTTAAAGAATTTTGTCATGTCATATGTAAGGACGTCATCATATAGCTTTCCACACTATTTTATGAGTGGTTCAAGTTACAAGTTACGCGACGGTCTAATACGTGTATACAGCATAAATATTATATTCATGGTAAAAGATTTTAACACGGTTATTTATCGCAACGTGTTTAATATAAACGCCCTTAAGCAGCAGCTTAAACAGAATTTCCTGTTTCAGCAAATTACGTGTAATTTATAAAAGAACAATAGAATTGCTTAGATAAATGTAAGCACACTTAAAATTGCATTAATTCTCCAATAGATTAAAAGGGAACTTTTAAAGACAACGAACACGACAAATATTAAAATATTGCAGGTTCGGTTTGATCGAGTCTGTTCATGGGCAGTAATTGAATTTCATAAAACTTTCCACAGTAATGGAATTGCATATAACTGCCCAAGCCGCCTAGCCCCGGGTTGAGTCGGAAACCCCACTTATTATCAAATAAGGATAAGTTATATGTTGAACAGGTCTTGATTGAATTACTTGAGGTTCATCATTCTACACATCACTCTAGCGTCATAGATATCAAAACTGTCATCACAGACTGTTCCCCATATTCCGTTGATGTTTAGCTCAACACGTCCTTCATAACGTCCGCTTCCCCCGACAAGTCGTATCTCAGTAACATTCAGATATTGCGCATCTGAAAAATTTATTGAAAAAGACACTTGTGATGTGTAACAAAAAAAACATTTTTACTTAATCTAAGGCGAAACAAAAGTATAAGATAAATCTACTATAATTAAAGAAACTGAGAACTCATAATGGTCTTTTAATGTAATGTTTGAGACAGCTCGTACTGCTGACGTAGAATTCATTAACGAATCTCAAAGAATCATCATCACGTAGATAATAATCTAAAAATAACTCTTCATGCTTACCGATTTCTATAACGGATATCAGAATGAAACACGCAAACAAAAACACTGTGTTGGACTGCATTTTTCATACCTCTGAAAAAGTACACCATTATAATAATTTATCGTTAGGTCTATCATGATAGATTGAAGTTTTGAGTACCGAACAATTACGATCAGTCAACACAACTTAGATGGTGTAGCATATAACAGAGGCACTGTTGAGAAATGGAATCATAAAACCATACGTTGTGATTTGGATTTACTGATCTACGTCGTTGGATCAATCGTGCGGATACATGCTAAATTGCTTAAATCAGTCATGGGTATAGAATGAAAAGAAAGATTTATCACCGACTCTAGATCTTGGATAATCACTTAATTATCCGAGGTTTTCACATTTTGACTTTAAGCCATAAAATAACAGTACACTATTATAAATCTTTGGAAAAGATTTTTGAAAAACAATTGGCGAAATATGTTTTGATCTATTGAAACCTGGATAATGTATCCGAAAGATTAACTCAAATAAGTTGAAGGTATTCTCTTCAACTAGTAATCTTCTTCTAGTTTTCATGTTGTACTCCTACTCATACATTAAAAAGAGACAAGTTTTGAAAAACAACGTGCAAGAGAAAATAAAACCTTAATCGCTTGTAATGAATAGATAGCATATTCTGAAGATAATTATACTTTATGGATTTGTGAAGTCCTGATAGAATATTCTCTTTCTTACTGGATAATGTTTATGTTAAATTTGAAAAGTGTGTTTATATAAAAGTAATCCATGTGAGTATCCGGTATGATTGATCTGTTTATTAACTGCGTTGAAAGAAGTTTTATGTTATATCGTTTGATTGAACATCAACATGGCAAAGTATAGCCTTTTACAACATATAAAGGTATCTTGACGATTCGTTAAATGTGGACAATGTCTAGTCAGCAAAATATAAACTAATAAACTTTTGCTTTACTTTTGACTTTAAAATGCTATTAGCTTCTTATGTTTTACATGTTTGTGTGCTTTTGCATGTTACATTGTTGAGCCGATGGGTGGGTTGGAGTTATTTCAACAAGACAACTTGTACTTGTTTTGTGATACGAGAACCTGTTAGGGCAAGTGTGAGGTTGGTGCACCCTAGAACCTGGTTTAAACCCCCCAGTGGCAGTTTGATTTGCCACTAACCGTTCTAAGGCGGTATCCCCAAGGGTTCTCTTTTTCGTTATTGTTTGTGGCTACCTATTTTAATTGACATACTTATAACAAACATGCTCTCTCTTTCTTCTTCTTTCCTTTTTTCGCTGCATGAGGAGGCTGTGTTTTGTGAGTGTAGCGATTCCTTATATGCATATATTACTTTGTGAATAAAGCAAACGCTTCTTAAAAGCAAGCAAATTTCTGGATCTAAATTTTTCAATAAAAAATCGTTTTGTAATTACTAAAATATAAAATTATAATAAACGTGCTGATTTTGATTTTATTCTTTTCCATTTGTAGATGGTTATGCCCCACGATCAATTTTGTATTTTTTATTTCACTTTTTTATATTTCTAAAGCTTAAAATATTTCACTTTAACTTTGTTTTAGATTCCAATAAACGAAATCAATGCATTAAAGAACTCTTTTGCAACAACATACTTAGGAAGATGTATTCAGGTTAAATCGACAGTACCCAGATTTACAACTGCAATTCACGATCACCAAAGTGACTGCAATAAGGTATTTCTCAACCAGTTTTATATAGTGATTAATGAGTTGAAACCATAGATAACAACTGTGAAAATAACAGTACATTTCACATGTAACAGTGTGTTTGGAAATGTTATATTTTCTAACTAATATTAGTCAGTAGTTTTTTGTATGCAACACATTATCAGACTGTCTACCGAGATTTCGCGAGCTTTCAATATCAGAAAATTTTCTCTTCCCCGACAAAATGTTAATATTACAAGCACCCAAGAGTTCTCTATGTCGTAAATTGTTTGTGGTGTCTTATTTGAATTTACATACTTATAGCAACATGCTCTCTTAACCTCTCTTCTTTTTTCGCTGCTTGGGGAGGCTGTGATTTGTGAGTGTGGCGATTCCTGATATGCATATTTTACTTTTTTCCAGAAATACTAGCGAGTTAAAAACAAAATGGCTGCATTTTCCCAGAGCTCCTTGCTAAAATCTATATCACTTTTTTGTCCTGTCTTATAAGCCAAAAAATGCTTCAAATAATTGATTTATATCCATATCACTTTTCGGCTCGAGGCCGAAAAGGTGATTTAGATTTTGGCACTGTTATAAAACAGGTCGTCGTGTTATTGGCAGCTGTTTTTACCAGGGCTAATAACGCATAGTTATTTAATAATTATATAGATAAAACAAAAATAAAAAAGTATACACTTTTTATGCTTATACTCTCATTTACATATTTTCATTTAATCAGGAACGTTTTGAATGTTGGTTATTAGTAAATTTCGGTTGTTTTTAAGTTTAACTGTTCATTAACATAATCTTCCACACCAAGACGTGAGCAACTGTCCATTGAATAGCAATAAACAATGACAAAACACTACGTATTAATTAAAGGGAGATTATTTGAAACGGTTGGGATTTCTAGCGTTGTTTATCGAGGGCTAGTTGCTTTATCAATGATTTTTTGTGATTTTATTGACATTAACAGCTGGAGAAATTGATTGTATTCCATTAAATGTGAATATTGTTTTGAATCATTTACTTTTTCCCCAAACCATAGTTATAGCAAACGGAAATGTGACTTCGTTGTGACTGCAGATTTTCAAGAAACTTATTTAATTGTTGTAATTTAATAAAGGGAATTTTGTTGAAAGAAAGTATGTTTATTTTTATTTTTCAAATTTCACAAAATTATTTATAGGAAAGTAGATACGTTTTTGCTGAGAATATTTAACGTTTGATTTATAATTTAACCATTTAAACAATCTGCGAACTTCTTGTATTAAGTTCTCAAACGGTTAAAGAAACAGACTTTAAAATGATGAATTCGAAAGTTTAATAATGTATAAATCGAAAATTAATTGGCGATCGTTCAATATAATATTCTGTGTTTTAAGGACAAGTTAACCCTGACTTACATATGCAATGCAGTTAAACCAAGGGCATATCTATAAGATGCTATTAGATATCGGGCAAACAGTAGGATTATTCTACCCACAGTCATTTCTTTGTTCAAAACTGTTGTACTAAACTTGGAAGAGAAATTACGTATTTGAGATAGTTGTAACGATTAAATATACAAATTGCTGTATAAGTAGCATTATTCATATGTCTGTTGCATTCATTTAAATAATTCAAAAGTAATCGCACGCGGACATCTGAATAAATTTTCTACCATGGAGAGATTTTCAGCAGTTGTTACTTTAATCTTTTTAGGGTTGTCCCGGCTAGCTAAATCGGTAGCGTAACTCAAATTATATCCTATGTGATGTCGCCGTACGCGTTCGCTCTCCAGTAAGCGAAATATCATTTGTTGTTGGATTGTAATTTTTGAGTCAATATGTCAAGAGTCATCTTTTACACCTTAGCTCTTGTGTTACAGTAGTTAAAATTATATATATGGTAATGCTGCCTGATTCAGAACTGCTCCATGCATGCTTGCGTAATATATCGTACATGTAAAGGATTATATGAAAGAAGTATCAAAATGCAAGTTATGTCAAAGTTAAATTATTTGTTTGGTAGTGGTGGACGTTTCATCCATCTGTAGTTGATCATTCACTAAATGAATTCAAGCAGTGGTGGTATTGCTCATAAAAAGTGCAGATCAATAATTTATTGCAGATTTTCTATTAAAACTCTAACCAGAGATCTCAAAAAGATACTGTAACACTGGTCAAGGTAACACACGCCGGTCTATGTTAAAAATTATGGTCTGGGAAATAGTGTCTGTTGACTTGACAGCCCGGAATCTGGTTACCATTTCTGCCAATATGATACAAAATTATAGAAGAAACGACTCTTATTCATAAACAACAATACTAGGTGTTTTATCGTGACACATGACCCCTTGGTGAAGTGTCAAACATGCATATAACTATCAGCCTGTACGTGTTTAATACTATTATTTCCTAGTGTATTTATTAAAACGTGACAAAACTCATGATTAAGCATAATATTGACGATTGTAATATGGATTTCTTATTATTGCCCATGCACAGTATCGCATTTAATCCGAGCGTGCACCCTTTGAAAAATTAGCCATTTTACTAGTTGATCATTACTGGATATTATCGGAATCATTTGTTTTAAATAAAAGTTGAAATGCTGAGCTATATAATAACAACAGATCCAAAATTTGCAGTCAACACAAAATACCGTATTAATAGACAAAAGCATGGGGTTGATAAACAATGAAGAAGTGAAATCAATAAATGCGTTTTTTTTTAATTTGAAAAAAAATATTACCAAATAGATCTACTAAATATTTTCAAATCCTAACAATATCAAAATCACATCGAAATTTAGAAAAAATCAAATTAAAGTTATTCATTTTATTTAATATAATAATACTTAGTGTGCTGTTAATTAATTAATTAATTAATTAATAATAATAATAATAACAAAAATAATAATAATAATAATAATAATAATGAAAAAGATATTATTATAACTATTGTACTTACAAAATTATTATATCAAATCATCCATTCGTATTGGGGTATGAAGACATGCTCTTGTAAACCGCAATACTTGAATGCCGGTTTTGACATTTGAACAAAAAGAAGATTATTTAATCTCAATGACATGCGAGTGTTGAATTTCACTGACAAAGTATTTTGCTTTATAAGCTGTTCTGATTTCAAACAGGAAGAGTAAAATAATCAAACTAAATTTAACTTTAGACTTATTGAACATACAACGCATTCATTATACGCATTTCTATCATTTTTGTTAGTATTATCTAAGCTGCTTAAAGCAGGGAAACCCACAACCAACGCATGAATAATCCGAGCATTTTTTGTGAAAACTATGTTTCAGATGTCAAGATAAAGTTACGTGTACATAATAATATAAAGCATATTTTAATGTTATTACTGAGGAAAATGGCATATTTGGTTAAACATACAAATGTATTCCCTACTGCATCATAAAATTCCTTAAAATTGATTCATCGCTTCAAGGCTTCTTTAATGTGTCATTTATAATATTTATTATGTTATTAGCTATGGCATACGTTTTAAATGCGTTTTGTAGCATATTACATGATCAACTCTGAGATGAATGATACACACCTTCGTATCTGGGAAACGTGTCTTCTCTTACCTTATATTCATAATTACATGAAAATGTAAACAAAGAAGTAAACCTTTGATGGTTACTTCTTTCCAAAACCAGGTTTATGAAGACAAATCCGTGGTGTACTGAAGAATAAGAGAAAATAAATATAATGATGGAAAGGCACTTTTGACGCCACCGAACAAGCCAAATCCAAATACACTAATGAACTGCAAGCTCGGTTTGACGCAGCCTGTTCATGAACAATAATTGGAATGCATATTACTGTCCACGCCGACTAACCCCAGGTGAATG
Organism: Corbicula japonica; assembly: GCA_038501625.1. Taxonomy (NCBI): domain Eukaryota; kingdom Metazoa; phylum Mollusca; class Bivalvia; order Venerida; family Cyrenidae; genus Corbicula; species Corbicula japonica. The sequence continues at coordinate 219,949 of JAZAYU010000431.1, read as the reverse complement.
CCACTCAATTTTAACAGAAAGTAATGTGTCTTGCTCAACAGCCTTTAAAGTTTGAAAGTAAGAACAATACTCCAGCAAATAAAACAGTGAAAATAGTCATCGGCTTTTTGAATCAATGAGAATATTGATAAACCTTTATAAAAAAAAAATCTTTCATTCTCGCTGAAAAGCAAATAATAAACGATTTTTTTTATCTCTCATCTTCGCTTTCCCACCAGCTTACAAGTAAAACACAAACAATTACAAATAAATAACATAATAACATAAGCACCGCGAAGTCATTGCTTAACTTTAGGTTCCATTAATCATTATATCATATCTTTAATCGGTGACTGCAATCAGGTTACTAAACTCTAAACGATAAGCAGCTCAATACATTCTATTTAAAAATCTTAGCTTAATTAGATGATCTCATGTCAAAATTGTTTACATGTGCAATATACGGCGTATACAATTATGACTTTAAATTTGATTAGGGAATGTTTCAGTGAAGTATTATCTCGTATGTATTACATACGCTTTGTCTTCATTTCTTTTCAAAGTTCCCCTTTTCATCTATTGTTATACTTTTATCTTAACTTTATCAATGACCCATGTTGGTTTAAAGATTGAGGAACTCGTGTACTTAACATTGCAATCAATATATAGAATGTGAATATATAGACAATTGCTAAATAGACATTAATTACTAGAAAAAACTAAATATTTTTATCTTTTACATTACTTAAATTCATAAAAAGTTACAATTACTCCCCCAAAATTAAAATAACGACATTTAAACATCAAGAATATATGCGTATTGTATTGTTTGAAAGCTTAGCAAAATTTTGCATGTAAGCGGATTCTCACTTAAAAGTAGATAGGAGCGATACATCTTTCTGTTTGACCTAAATGACATAATTAACATTGACTTTTCTTTTGTTTCATTAATATTTTCTTGTTAAATTATCGAATTCGCAATATGTACGTATGTCTAAAAAGACCATAAAGAGATTAAAGAGATCCTGTTAGGTAACGAACAATCAAACATTTGCTTCTATGGGTGTAATAGAAGAACTGTTATTATTATTATTATTATTATTATTATTATTATTATTATTATTATTATTATTATTATTATTATTATTATTATAGCTTTCATAAATACATAATCTGTATGTACTTACAGTTTTTTCTTATACATCTATGTTATTTATTTACTCTATTCCACTGCATTAATCTCGAATAATTAATTTGACTACAAAAGAACTACATCAATTAAACAAAACAAGCGGGCGTTGTGTTTCAAATACAAAATATTATATTGCAATGTTAATGCATCAATATGAACGTCAGAGTAATACAAAATGACAAACTGAAAACAATGTACCCTAACGAATTAATCAATATACAAAATTAAATAAGAAAGATCATATTTTTGTCAGTTGTATCTAGGCTGCAGGTTAAAGTGCTCCGTCTTTTAAATGAATAAAATCCTTTTATTGAGTGTCTAGTAAGTTCTCTATTTTATTAATATAGCCTTGTAACAATAATAAATATAAATTATCGTTTGTCATTTGATAGTATTGAAGACGTAATGAACAAGTTATATTTCGAATGTTCACAATGTAATATTTACAGTTTATACTTCCACGCGGTATCCTATCGCATAAGTTTGATTTATTAGTTTGAAGAAAAAGAAATACCAGGTAAATTAATTTGGTTTATTAAATAACTATACGTTATTAGCCCTATAAAAAGCATCTGCCACGTTCAATAACACGACGGCCTGCTTTATAAGGGCCATTATCATTAACACTGTCGGCCCCGGGCCGAAAAGTGTTATAGATTGCAAGCCCGCATTTGAGGAACTTTGATTGTTGTCGGTCATCCTGATGACCGACATATTATAATGGACCAAACTTGAACTTTGAAGGGTAACACCGGTTAACAGCGGCACCGGACGTGGTCACTTTAGACAAAGCCGCCCGTCTAGAGCTTGGGAATGCTATTCCGTTCCCCCTATTTGCAAGAAAAGTCTTCTAAATGTTGATGAAACAATATCTGGACGTTGTAGTAACATCAAATCAGAAATTGAGCCGATATATAACGACATGTTAAATTATATAAACATACGTGTGTTGTATTTTCTACAGGGTGTAGAAAAAATGTTATGCGTCTTTTTTTAGAAAGTCACGTGATGAAAACCTTCATAGCAAAATATTATTTGTTTATAAATTGAACTGTTACGTTATTTGATTCAAACAACTGTTCAGGATGATCCCATATATGAAATAGATTCAATCCGTTATATTGATTTTGTTGGTCAAAAGCAAGACATCGTTTATGTTTTTCTTAGAGACTAATGAATATCCGGGCGTGCTCGATTGGGCTGTCGGAACTGTGCCAGAATCAAATTCCGACTCTTCCACAGAATCTGCTTGACTGTTTCACTGCGCATGTCTGTACTTTCAGCAGACAGCGACAGTAGTAAACCAATTTTGTCTGGCGATTATAGTCGCCAGAGAATCCTTAGCGAGCTTCAGTTATCTTTCCTCGAGGTTTAAAATAGGCGGTATTCCCCAAGCTTGCAAGTAAAGTACATACTGCTGCTGGAGATTAACAACACCAGTTGGTGTTAGATTTAAAAATACAACGAACTCGGAGTCATATTACAAGATGTATGTTTACCGTTATCACAGCAGAGTTGCTGATAGCAATTTGATGCCACTTAAATGTCGGTCACTGATTTATTGCCATTCATATGTTTGGAATGCATATTATGATGAGATCTGTATCTGTATTGTTACGACGCTTGTAACCACTGCTGGCGTAGTGCGTCGGGGGTTTAAATGTTAACCATTCGAGTTGCACAAATACTGCACACTGTTTGCCATATCCTGTCGTTCAGGGCGACGTTTACACCTTCTAGATGCTGGTTTAATACAGTATAAGCTGTACCTCTTCTTTTCTTTTTGGGTGACGTCACGTCACCCAATGCTAAAGTATATGTGAATTTCTCGATGGTACCTCGCTCTCTATCTACTTCGTGCTAATGAACGCGGTACCAAATGTGAAATCCGATCATTTTACCTCCGGAGAGTTCACTGAGTTTATGAGACGGTAGACGGCGCAGCTCGATTGTCCTAAAATATGAACACACATTTTTGTGGAATTTTTGTGATAAAATTTCCAGATTAAGGTTTCAGAACAGTATGGATTATCTTGGAACAATAACGTACATTTATCTCTCTAATTGTTTAAATTTTAGATATAGCAGCTTTCTCACAGATAAGAACTCACAAGTGGTGAACTGTATCATGTCATTATAAACTTGCTTAATTGCTTTTGCTATCTTGTATACCTTAGAGCTCTTGAGAAAATTATCATTTTATGAATGAAACTTTTGCAGAGGACATCGACATTAGACATACTTCAGTATTCTTAAAAAATATTTTATTTGATTTTGAATTTGTTTTAAAAGGTAAAATCAAACTGAAGAAAAGAAGAGATTGTAGTATCTAGCTGTTAAACATAAGTCTCTGTGGTTGTTGTTGTTGTTTGACCCTCCCGCCTTTGACCGAGGACATTATGGTGTGGTTCGTGAAGTCCCTGTGGTTTATCATCATTGTATTATAAACTCTCTCTCATATCTGTTGCATGAATCATTTTGATAGTAGACTTGGCTATAGCAGCATAGTAATGAAGCTTATATATACAAACACTGGTAGTTGTTAGAACATTACATCTGGTGCATCCAAAAGTTAACATGTGAGTCATACAAGGGTTTGTCTGATATCTCATGGGATCTTTCGGTTATTTATTGTTAGTGTGGGGTGTCCTGGGGTAATTAGTAACACCCTAAATTCAATACATGTATCGTTTAATCGGCAAATTATCGAATACAAAACCTGCTTAAACTATACAGTGGTGTTTATCAATCGGTAAGTGGTTGTACTTTGTTTATTTTATAAAAATTTTAACATGCGCTGAAATAACCATGTAATTTGGAGAACAATTTGTCCGTTTCCCCGTCCAATCAAAACGTAATGTACGAAACGTGATTGAAGAATATTCCTTCGAAAGTTTCTTACTATACAATATCTTGACAAATTTCAGTTAAAATAGATAATAATTTTCATAAAATTTATCGATTATTACAAATCTTGCGCATATTTATCGTATAAAACGTTCAAATTAATTCGTACTCGAAATTTTCTCCCCAACTCAGTCTTGGATATTAGCATCCACCCGAATGCCCGTGGTAGATAAAAACTTGATAAAGCAGAAGCCGGACACACAAACTTTTGCTCTGCCATCCAAACTCCTCAAATACACAAAATCTGTAGATGATGGGACATTATGACAATCACTCTAAAACGTCACCCATCAGTACTTTCAGTGCTTTGATTTACAAATGGTTTATATTTACTCTTTAATCAAGTGTTATATTGAATTATTGTAATGAGCAATAGGCTTAGTTGATAAGAAGCTGGAGAAATTTTTTTAAATAGATACAGAGAACAGGCTTGACGTAATCCAGAAGCCAATCAGAGGCCTCTAGTTTTTTGGTTTACAACAGTCGTTTATTTTCTGATAACGACGGAGAAAGAGTCTAAGAATCTGCCAAACGAGTGAGATTGGATGTCGGAACAGAATCATGATAGGTTTTTATAAAAAGTGTTACATAATTGCATGTTTATTATATCTTTTGAAGTCTAAAGAACTCCTAATGGTCTTAATAAGCCATACTTCATAGTTCAACTAAGTTTTCCTAGTTTTTAGATCAGTCAACAAAAAGCAATATTTATAATTTACTGAAAAATAACACTATTTCTGGTATTTATGTTTGTGAAATTCTTGGCATAGTACTGAAATGTAACCATTATCTTATTTTATGGCAAAAAAACATTATCTAAAAATATTTCAGTTTGGTGCAGTATAAAACACTGACCGATTCACACCACCTATTTCGATGGAATGGGTAGAACGCTGCCAGAACACAGTTCCGACGCACTCGATTGGAGTTCTCCCTGTTCTAAATGTCGGAATTTCCAATCGAGCACGCTCCGACTTTTGCGGGAAAGGCTGTCTGTAAACAAAAGTTTACAAAAAGCTAGTCGGTCATTAGCATACACTTTCAACCAAAAATGTATTCCAAAATCTAGAGTTCAACAACAAAATTTCGTCACTGTCCTAGGGTGGGGGATGAGCAGCCTGACAGGGACTCAAATTATTAAATTTACTATTCTGATCTTCAACAATTTCGTTAGAATGCTGAACTTAAACATGTAATATAGGTGGTTCTCGCACATTTTCCTGTTTTTGTTTGTTAGTTTTAATGATGTCAATTTCAGTGTATGCCATGTTAGATGACATTATGCGGGTTTCAAAAAAACTCATATCCATGCATTGACTTTGAAAATTGATGAACACTTCTACCCATGTGTTAATTTTAAAAATTTCTTTCTTGTGGTATAAATCACCAAACATACGGTCGTGAAACAGTAGAGGCTTATAGTAAACGAGGAGATGTTTTAAACAAGCATTTAGGAGGAAACGAATGCTCAGAACTTGCTTAATTGTCAAAATATTGTCTTTTAAAGAGAGATTTTGCTTTTTGCGCTTTCCAGTGCAAATGTTGCGAATGTTCTCAGAAGTTAACGGAAGTTTAGCGAAGTGAGGTGATCATTGTTTAAAGTAAAAAAAAAGGGGGGGATCAGCGATTTTGCCATTTGTTTGCGATTTCCAGTGCAAATTTGGTGAATGTTATCAGAAGATACCGGAGGTTTAGCGAATGTGACATGGCCATTGTTTAAAGTAAACATAGGAGATCAGCATGGGCAATATTTTTATCTAATATCATAAGTGTAGTCAATTGGGCGGCGCTACGCTAAAAGACAGTCATCAATACGACCAATAAGCTGCGGACGAGAGAGATAAACGACTAGGATGGCCACATGAGGTTATGATTACACATTCAGCGTGGAAGCAATAATAATGATTTTGTTTATTGAACTTGTCTGATATCAATTTATAGGATAAATGGCGACACGTTACCTCAGTTACAAGTACTTAGTTAGTCAAGTTTGTTGAAATATAATTTCAATCCATAATTACACACTTTTGCATTTCACGAGCGCACTATTGAAATAACCTGAGATGCGAGAGTTTAAACCTAGTTGGTTTGATGACTACCCATGTCTTCATTAGTTATGAACATTACATTTTATCTTTTATTCGCAATTACTCATTTAGAGGGACATTTATATACATGTATTATGCTCTTTCTCAAAGATTTGCATAAAAGTGCCTCGTTTTGAGCTTGTTGCACAAAAACTGCCATGTTTTTTTTAGATCTATCTATTTCCCTGTCCTTTTGATATCCAAGTTGGAGCTCTAATTACGATGCGGTATTTTATGTTTTTGATATGCTTTAAAGTCTTTAACAGGCTCAATGAAACCGAGCCTGTAATATTTTCACATTTTTCGTCTTCGGTGGTTTTCAAAGTGACCTTTTAATCTATTTTAAGAAAACAAAACTTAAACGATTGTTTTGAAATAGAAACTTGGTAACCATTCTATACGTGCTTCTGTATTTTTATCATTTAAACTTTAACTATTTAATTTATGTTACAAAACTTTCGCCGCCATAAAGTTCAAAACTTGCCCTTGAATATATGCATTATTAACGAAATACGAATTGATTTATTTTGATTCCCATATTCCCTCTCAAAACCGCATATATCTATGCGTTCTCTTCTTGGGGTCTATAGTGAACGGTTGGACTCGTCGCAGTTGCAATCCAAATTGAGTTTTACTTGTGAAAGATTTCCGGGGATGCCCGTGACCCCAATGACTGCTTCCCCATACACATGCAATATAACGGATCTGATTTCGGTCTTGGGATACTAAACGATAACATTATTTTGACAAGTACAGTAAGGTAGACAACACAAGCACTATCATTTCTATGTAAGGGCGATCTACTAGAATATACTGCAAGGAATGCAAAACCAGCCTTTAAAGTAAAGAAAAAGTTGTTTTCAGAACAGTGGCATAACGACAATTTTTATGATGATAGATTAATATAAATACAAATAGTGCTTCTTGAGTTCCTTTAATAGTTTTACAGAAAATCGTTCAAACAAAAACAAAAGATAATAGCAGCATAAAGCTTAAGTGAAAGTAATAAATGCATCAGCATCCTAATTTATTGCTTACTGTCTTTTAACGCTCGTCAACTTCAAGTTTGACGAGATCTGCTGAACCAACTAAAACTACATTTTATGAATGTTGGTAATGAATACTGAATATTATAAGCGTGGCTTTTCTCTCAATGTACAAATAAGTATCAACTGTGGAAAGTTCTATGGTACCTCTTTGAGCATTCGCGTTAATGTAACATATTCATCAGATTCGCTGGTGCTTAAACAACGTAATTATTTCTACACGTCCTGAAAAAAAAATTACGTCTACTAGAGACATGATTATTTATATTGATGCCTTTAGCCCGTCAACGTATTCTTCATGTTTCAATAAATCAAACATCAGCCGTTCAACTTTGTTTGCATGCTTTAAAGTAACAGAATTGTACAATGTTTATATGTTCTCTTGTTTATGTTTGTACATACAGAGAAATGTAAATGGAAATAAACTTGAAACTTGAAACATCAACTAAATTCACAAATAGTTTGTCAGATACAGTCTGTGTGACTTTGATCGACAGAAAACTGGCCATATCATTGACTTACATTGGTCCTAAAGTAAATACATGAAAGAATACATACCTACTTATTCTTTTAATTTATTTGCTAATGACCGACTAGCTTTTTGGAAAGCTAAAACTTGGCTATTAAGGTAGGGCCGAAAAAGTGATAAAGATTTCAGCAAGAAACTCTAGGAAATGGCAACCATTTTGTTTTAACTCGGTCTATTTGTCGGCGCAGAGATTTTGCGTAATAAAATATACTAAGTTTTCAAACAGGAATTGGTTGACGTTTATTTACTGATAACGACTGAGCAAGAGTCTAAAACCGAACATGTTATAAATTTACAACGTGAAGATTTCACAAAAACACAAGCATTTTCTGACTTGGATCAAATACTTGTGGTTATTTAATAAAATTGTCAAAAAATAAGTGGTTATTTGTCCTCGTGTCAGTCGTATTGGCCCTCAGACAAATAACAGGCCCAATAATACTGCCCTCGGACAAATAACAGGCCCAATACGACTGCCCTCGGACAAATTACAGGGCCAATATCAAATCACTTATTAATTAACATAAAAGAATCAGTATACATTTTAATTTTTAAATGGTAATTTATGAAAAAGACATAAAAAAGAAAAGTTAAACACATTTCCCTGATAAGTATTATTTACCATTAATATAAATAATTTGCAAGTTTATTGCACATAGAATGTTGTATGAATGTGACATTAAAACTGAACATAAACTTCTTTTTATAATTTATTCATAAAATACTTTACAACGCATATGGCAAAGTCTCTATCGTGCTCTACATACTTGATTGGTTTTCCCATTTTATTAACATGCTTGACATGTTTGTATGTGGATATGTTTTACCTCGTATCAGACCGAGTGCAAACAAACGCGAAGTTAATGTGAAAACGGAGATCTTTTAAACTGTACACAGACATAACTTCAATTTAAAATTATCATATAATACTTTTAAGTTTGTATGCTGTTTTTCCCAAATGTCTAATGTTAGACACGCAATGACTGGTTTGAATGATGTTATTATTAGCCGTAACTATTACGAAAACGTATTACGTTACGAAAAGCATATCAATTACTGAACTTGTACCAACATGGTGTATTTATGATTTCAACTTTACGTGGAAACAAAACTAAAACCTATTCTATTAAAAGCATACGTTGGCCGTTTTGTCGGAGAAAAAGACGCGATCTCAAGATATTCTGCTCTATGTCGCCGAAGCACTAACGAGTGAGCATCTAAAGTTAACATTTCCTTTTTTGAAATACGCACGATATGTACGAAAATAGAGATAATAGCCAAAAATGTACCGGAAAACACCAGAGGCTAAAAAGAGAAATTTATTCTATAGATTTTGCTAAATTTAATCGAACGATTAAAGGCCAGTCTGAGTTTCACTCCTTGAAATGAAATCTGTTGCTGCAGTACAGCATAATTATAACACTGACACAAATGTAAACAATATTTCAAAAAATATTGAAATTGTTGATTATTTTACTTACCAGACTGATCGTTTATTACTTTATAAACTTCGTTAAAAGCGATGACTTTCACAAGCATTGCTGGTTCAGTGGTAGACTGCTCGCATGCCATGCTGGCGGTAAGGGTTCGAATTTTCTGCGGACGCACATCTTTTTACTTTCTTTTCACCGTAAACGTTAATCGTTTCCATTTTAACATGGACTTATATGTGTCTTATTCTTATTTCAACCTTGGACATATAAAAAAGACTAATTTTCATACGACTGACAAAAATTGTTTGTTTTGGAGGGATAGTCTCAATAATCAATTTGACGGTTAAAACCACTTCAGTGGATTTTAAGCTTAGTTCTCCTGCATTTCACTACAAGCATGACTTTCTAATGTAAAAAGGTTAATTTTCAAAGTCCGCGCTTGCGCGTGTCCCCATTTAATTTACATTAAAGTTAAAAGGTTATCCTTTGTGTTAATTCTTTTTCATTACCCAAAATCTACCTCTATGGGATATCTGATACGCGAATTTTTCGCTAAATAGAACAAAGAAGGCACTAGCAGACTTAATGTACATAACATTTGTTCTGCTCATTTCAATCTTAAGGTGCAAACGGTTTCATAAAATTTAATAATTCCTTGATGGGTATATTTCATAATTTTGAAGAAATTTGCAATACTATGTTTTTGTTAAAGTTAACCATCTCAGCCTCCTATATCATTGTCGTGTAACAGCTTCCCTGTACCAGATGATGAGTTCCCTGTGTCGGTTCTCAAGAAAAAGACCAGGAAAGAAAAGAAAAGGTATGTATTCCAATGTTTCCAATTTGTAAAGTTTCCAATTTGTTTATTTTAGACAGTTATACTTTAATCAAATGATGAAAAGAAGTGTTGGTGCACTGATTGCTCGCTTCTTAAATGGTCAGGGTGTACGTTTGACACAGTAATTGATAGAAATAAATGGCCTTATTCCCTTTTTCAAAATTAAAGCGAGAACGGCGACTGTTCTTTGGTATTTTTGAGATTTTATTTAACTTATTATAAGAAGATAAAAGGGAATGTTAATTTCTCCTGGTTATTCGTAAAGACCATTTGTAAATTTAAAAAGAAAAGTTACCATCATGATATTTTACAGCGCTCTGCGGGCCTGGTGATTAGCCCATCTACTGTTGATCATTATGCTTACAACATTCGTTGCACGACGGTGGCAGGGTTTTAACAGTTTATGAAGGTTTATGGGGAAATCTTTTCTTAAAAGAACCTAGAAGCTTGATTCGTTTCTTTTATCCCTGTCATCGTGTTCTTGCGGATTTTACTCCAGTAGCTCCGGTCTCGGTAAGATCATTGAGAACCTACCCTTCGGCTTTACAATGTTATTAGCTTGTTATGTTTTATATGTTTGTGTGCTTTTGCATTCAACATTGTTGAGCCGATGGGTGGGTCGGAGTTATTTCACCAAGACAACTTTTACTTGTTTTGTGATACGAGAACCTGTGAGGTTGGTGCACCCTAGAACCTGGTTTAAACCCCCAGTTGCAATTAGTTTTGCCACTGACCGTCTAATGCGGTATCCCCAAATGTTCTCTTCTTCGTTAATTGTTTATGGCGTCCTACTTGAATTACCATACTTACAAAAAAGCATGCGCTCTCTCTCTCTTTCTCTCTCTCTCTCTCTTCGTCTTTTTTTCGCTGCGTGGGGTGTTTTGTGAGTGTGGCGATTCCTGATATGCATATATAACTTTTTAACAAATGGCGGGAAAACTAAAGTTTTCTCATTCACAATTGTTTACACCTGTTTTAACGAATGTCTCGTCCAACATGGATGAAAACCGCTGAAATACCAATCTGTCTGTTCAGAAACGATCCGTTTCATGCTTATGTTGTATTCCTTTATAACTACCGTAATGAAGTGTTACAAAAGCTATTTGCCACTGACGAAGAGACATGTACTTATTAGTAAAGGTGTCGATTGCCAGAATGCGATACTTTAAATAATCTTTGTTTAGGAATTTTGGGTATAATCTGTTTTCTTTGAATGATTGAAAAAACTTTGAGATTGCCCGTAAGAAACATTTCATCGACAGAAAAAAAAACACTTTAAAGAGGCATTACTTCAATTTAACCCGCTCTTGTATGAAATATTACATGTATTTGGAACTATAGGCACAAATTTGCAGCATTAGTTCGGGTTTATGAAATTTAAATTTACTAAAATAAATTTGGTCCGCGCGACTCAAAGCGAAAGTAGGATTTCCGAAACGTCACAGAAATCGAGATCGCGCATGAAGTGGTCTCTTCGTCAAAAATAGGTTGCTAAATATACATCCACTTTATTTAGCTTCTTAAAAATTCGTTAACGATAATCTAACAACATCATTGAAAATCCCGTCCGTAAGAAAGAATTCGTACGGACCTTTCGTGTTCTGTTAGAGAGTTTACATATTGGAGTCTATATGGACAAATATGATTTTTCAATAATATATTCTTACTTAAGTTTAGGGCTGGGTTTTTTTTTAAATGTTTCGTTTTTTTAAACATACATGTCAAATGCTTTACCTATAAACATACTTGAACGACGCCGTTTACCTTGGACAGAAAACTATATTCAGTATTTGAAAGTTCCATAGACAGCTCTGACTGACAACACAGTATAGACAATACACAAGTTATTGTTTGAGAAAACAAATCCTCCCTTCAAAGATTCCTTCAGAGGAAATCCTGAAGCAAAACACTCGTAGAATTCGCAATTGCTAAATTGCCTTGAGTAACAACCAAGATGTCATCATCATCGTGAGAAAAATTGAATACAATTTGTGCAAATAAAACTTTAGTAATAGCAAAGAACAAACAGGTTTTGGGTTTCAAGTACCTTACATATGATTCGTTTAAACCTTGACGACCGTCGGTATATCAAACAAGGAAGTAAATATCAGTCACTGCTTAGTTACCATTGTTCGGGTGCATATTGATAAAATTTAATATAAATTTCAAATGTTGGTATGGAAAAAATGCCTTAAATAAATATCCTATTCCATACTTGTACAAAATTAACGTGTTATCTTAACAAATAAAAATAAGATCTATATCTGTAATTGTTTGCGTCTTTCTCAAGTGTTTAAATACAAAAGTTAAAATCTTGAACAAGTCACGGACATATATTTACCTTTAAATTGAAATCAACCTTTTGAACTAAGACAGAAATGCAACTAAATGTACGTTTGTATTTATGCAAAAGTAATTATCATAGATTGTTGCGTACACCTTGTGAAATATATATATTACAATTTTTCTAAGAATACACTATTTTCCTTTTGATAATTTTCGTGTTTGTAAGAATATTTGAACGAAATTGATATCCATGTTTATATAGAATAAATATATCAATATATGCGCCACAATCATTTTAAGAAAATAAGAACGAGACTGGTTTCCGCCATCGAAAGGTCAGTGGCAAAAAAATTTGCCATTGGCGGTATAAACCTTGCTCAAGGGTGCACCAACCTCACTCTTGCCTTAACAGGTTCTCATTATGAACAAACAAAAGGTTATTTAGAATTGTATTACCTCAGTCAGAACAAGGTGTCCCTCGGTCATACGATTTAAAAGTGGTCATATGCGTTTTTGAATGATGTTGTGAAGTTGTAGTCTGGGTGCCAGTATTTTAAATGATTGTGAGCAGTTAGTTGACGATCATTTAGAATAATGCTTTACTTATAAAGTTGTTCAGTGTTAACCCCCTCAAACATTTCCAACAAGTGCCAGTGGGCGAACATGTTTCATAAGTTGGATAAATATCGCTGGGGGTAGACTATAAAATATCATTGAAAATAATCAAAATGGGATAAATCTGCCAAGACTTAACGATAAATTCCTCTCTTCACGAGTATTTATTAACATTTACCAAAAAATAGATTATTGTTTGTAACTAATTGTTTTAAAACACGGTTTAATATGCATATAAGCTACACCAAGAAAACACATCCTTCCCACACAGTCAATTACAGCCGAAATAGAGAGACCTTAGTTGCCACTGATGGCAGCTTAGGATGTTCAGAGTGAATTACTTTTATAAAGGACTTTCATTAGACATTTAGTTAAAAATATATCCAAAGGTAAAGAGGTATTACTAATGTATTATCAAATAGGGTTAAACGAATGCATAACTTATTTTATAAATGCAGACTTGTTCCAAAATAAATAAATTGTTTAAGAAAAGAATGCGCTACTGCCTTTGTAGAGTAAATTACGCAGTTAAATAGACAAATATAAGACGACGAGACGAACACAAGACACATTGGGGAAAACCCATGCAAAGGATGATTGGTGTAATCACGCTTATGCTATGGCCAAATGAATATCGTACTCATTAAATTATAACTATGGTTTTGTACGTTTTTGTGTTGATATTTATTGCCGTTTTTATTTTTACTTTGACAGGTTAGTTTCTAGTACTACTATGCGCAAAATCAATGTTAGAATTTAAAGAATGTTTCTGTTGAGTGTGCATTTAACTGTGTGATACTACAGATTTCGATTTCAATTAGATTTTGACCCAGCGAGCGACCTCCGTAAACTGCTGTTTAACTGTAACACTTCATTTTATGCTGATCACTTTTTTGTCATGCGACGACGGTAAGAACTGCCGCTCCGATCAGAAGACGCAGCATTCTGCTTCCAAACAAGATGTTTCTCTCAATCAATTTTTGTCGCTGGCGGAAGTTAAACTGAAAATGACGCTTTGTAAAGTTCTGAATGTAGCACTGATACAATAACAAAAGGTGTGGCTCAAAGTAATGCAACCTGAAGGCGTGATTAAGTATGACGGCGTTCTGTCGATTAAACTTTGCCGCTACTTCTCAACGAAAATATCAATCACTGCGCTAAGCGTTTGATGATGTGGCTGCAAGCCAAAATCTAACTGAAATCGAAATCATCGAAATCAGTAGTAGCATTAATTGTTCAGTTTGTTTAGTAGTTGGAGAGTATCTCGTTATCATCCAGTCCAGTCAAGTCAAATCTTTAATTTTGCAATAAGGAGATAATTGACAAAAAATATCAAATCATAAAAAATGATAATTTGATATTGGATAAGAAAATGCCTGGATATCCTATACATAAACTTTAACATTGTGGGTATCGATATCGCCAATTTAAAGTATGACACTTTATGCAAAGATTGTTTTCATTGAAATAATTGAAATATGATATTAAATTACAAGTTAGAAAAATGGGTAGAATTTGAAAAATTTAGAATCTGAAGATGTTGCTTGCAGGATGTAAAAATCCAAATATGAAAAAGAAAAAAAGATTAACATAAAATAATTTCTTATATCATATGATTTTGAATAAAATGTAGAAAGTGCTTATTAGGAATTGCCACATCCAGAGGACATGGCCTAACACACCATGAACGACACATCCAATTAGTATTTATTATCAGAACCATCTAAAAAAGCATTGTATTCATCACAAAAATACAAGAGTTCTCTCCTTTTAAAACGTTTTCTTTAAATGAGGCAGATGTTTTTTTTCTCTTATTAGTTAAAAGACTGGAATTGCGCCTGATGTAGGAAAATCATCAGCTTATCCCTTAAACGCCTCAATTGGTTTATATTAATATTTTAAAACCTTTGTCAGAGCTTTAAAAGGACTAAATGAAAAGGTTTTGCCAATTGTTTAAAACTGTTATCCCCTGATTAAAAGCACATTTGGAACCAAGAAGAAAGAGGAAAACAAGTAAATATAACCTAACCTAAACTTAATTCACAAAAAAATTAATCAGCCACGAAGTCATAAAATTAATGCATATCATTGTTAAACTGTGTTTGTTTAATTACAAGATCGTTTTGTCATTATTTCAGATCATTATCGTATATCATTTATCAATAATCTTAACTAAAGCATTGCAGTTTTTAAAAAAAATATTATACAAGTAGCAATTAGAGGCCGAGTTTGGTGACAGTCTGCAATTGATACAATGACACTACCTTTATGGAAATAATGGTATTTATTGCGGATCGGAAAACAATAAATTGATAATGATTTTATGTAGTAATAGAACCACAAGTGTTTCTCTGTAGTATTCGACCCAGTAAAATTCAAGTTGATACGGATTTTGCTATAACATCATAAACACGTTAACGGTTACCATAACTCTCGATAGTTTTCAGATCGACGGCTATCCTGTTCTATGAAACGTGGTCTACGTGAAGAGAGGTTTGTGGTTGTAAATGTCGCTACTCTTTACCCTATTTATGTTCAATATTTACTTTCAAATTGTCAAATAATATAAACTATAAATCATGGTCCATATAATTTTCTTTCCTAAAAATATTTATCATGAACTAAGATAACAAAAAAACTTCATGTAGGGAAGTATGTCAACCGATATAATTAAAAGATATTCAAATAAATAAGCTTAGCAAAGAAACTACTCAAAGGTATTATTATATTTATTATTATTATTATTATTATTATTATTATTATTATTATTATTATTATTATTATTATTATTATTTATTATTATTATTATTATTATTATTACAAAAATATAGTGTACTTACAAAATGCTAATCTTAATACTTAAGATAATAACTATCCTTCCATGATTATGCCATTAAGGTTATTCCCTGCATTAATCACAAATTTTAGATTTTAGTGCAAGAGTACTTCCTTTTATTTAATTTATTAGGCCAGCCGGTATTATTTTCAAAAATAAATACTTAAATGATACATTATATAGCTAAGTTATGTTTTGGTATTTTTAATGATACTGAAAACGTGAGACAAGCCATGCATTGCATGTTTACTTACAAGGCATCCGGTTGATTTACTGATTTAAATCTTCTTATAATCTTATCCGTATATGCCTGTTTTCCTTCAGCTCCTATTTGTTATATTTAGCTATATTTGTGTAGAAAATCAACCCTTCAGTTTTGCATTTAATCAAAGTCATAAAATGTGACTAACGCGCATGTTACATACCTCACAGTAGTATCTTGACGACAAATTACTGGAAATTCGTTTCCCATGCGTTTAATGGGCACTTAACATCGCTCTTCAACATGCTCAGTCTTGTGTAAAGTAAAATTATCATGTTTTTCAGAGATTTGAATTTTATCAATTATTTTATCCTAGTTCCGGGTTCAATTTTAGCTGTCGTCTGCCAGTGAATAACCCCATACCCCACCCTGATATATTTGTTTTGCTATTAAATGAACCACCCTTTATATAAAAGCATACCAATTAGTAACACTTATCTTCTGACAATTTTCTTTATGGATAGAATTTCATAATTACCACCATTTCAATTACAAAACAAACAGTTCAAAAATTTAGTGAGAAGCGTAAATAACTTACCGCTAAAAATAAAAATTTGTTTTTCTTGTTTATGTAATGTGTGAGAGAGGGTGCCTGATCGAACGTAAGTAGCATCGCATTGATAAATGTCCAAAAATAAATTTAAACCTAGATACATGTAGTTTCATTGTACAAACATCCATTAATCAGTGTGCACAAAACACATTAATTAAGACGGTTACATACATCTCAACAGACTTTCATCGACATTGTACAGTTAACTGGTGCAAAATTTAGAATTTCGCTAGTAATGTATAATATGTATTTGCATTTCTGCCTATGAAAATTCTCAATCAAACCGAATCTGCTGGATATAAAGAATTGGATATTGTTCAATCACCCAAAGGAAATGCTTGTTTTACCTTTTGCATGCGGCATTCCCTGTCATATATAGGATTGATAGTTCTCAGAAACCTGTCGAAGGTCTTTTCTGTGTATTGATTTCTCTTTTAAGGGGCCATCACACTATGACGTTCTGTTCAACGTTCACTGAGCGTTTCAATCGTTCAATTGTGAGGGTTCTCGAAGGAGGAATACACCTCTGGCGTGTGATTAACGTGTGTCAAACGCATGGCTAGCGTATGTCTAACGCACGATAAACGTGTATCCCCGACAAAGTAAGATAGCCATGAAAACAAATAGTGCATTTTTGCTAACGTGCCACTGCCGCGTGACGAATGATTTGTCAACGTTAGACGAGCGTGTTGAGCATGAGGTCAACATGTGAATAACGCCTGAAGAGATTCTTCCTTGCATGCTTATTTAAATTTATTATTATTCCCAGCCAACATGACCAAATGGGGCCCATATGGGCTGTATCTGGGCATAATGTTTATAATGGACCTATATGGGACCCATAAAGGCAATATCTGCCCATATTGGACCCATATGTGTCCCATATATATTGTGCTGATAGCTGGGACACATAATTATAATCATAAATGACCTAAAAGTTGTGTGGAAACGATTTAATCAATGTTTTACTAAGATTATGTTATGTTCGCTGAATTAAGGTAAAATGTTTTGTAATACTGGACCAATGTTGGTCCTATATAGCCATAAACGGGTGCCGTAATACGGGACCTGTATTGGGCCCGTTGTGCCGTAGCCAGCAGGAGCGCGTTTGTTTATTTAATTTTTTGTTTCATTAAAACATTTCTATTAATAAAATGCTCCTATAATCGGTATTATTTTTTAAATTACTATTGAAATGACTTAATTAAAATATAAAAACATCGCATATTATTCGCGCCAATCAAACTCCACGCATAAGATTTTTTACGCCTCTCACCGTTCGCCAATGTGAGCATACGCCAACATTAACCGCGGCAACAGTGAAAGCTCAAAGTGCAGTGTTTTCCCCAGAATAGATAAGCAATTAAGTGACTTATTTACCAGTTGATGTAATTATTATGTTTTATTTGTTATAAAGTAATCTATGACTTGTAGATTTTGAAGCTGACTTGAAATGTCATATAATTTCGCGACTCGCATTTTTAAACTCAATTTTACAATGAATAGATTTACTGTCTTCGCCTGCTTATTGAAAGCGATACCGAAGGGTTAGGTCGAAGGCTACACACATATGCAAGTGCTACCAACAACTGGCTCAGTTGATTGCCTGCCTAGCTTTGACAAAATTTATTTACTAGTAGATTTTATAATTTATAAATAATATACATTCATTATCGAATTTTCGAACACTTGTTCTTTATCAAGAAAAAATACAGAAATTATTATATTATACGAAATAATTTCTGTATTTTTCTTAATAAAGAACAAGTGTTCGAAAATTCAATAATAAAGAGTGTATATTATTTATAAATTATATAACTAACTTCCCGTTTTGAAAATTTTACGTAATAGTAGATTTTAATTCTTTAACGTTAAGCTGATTGAACAAGCAGTTTTGTAATGAAATAACCATTTTATATAAATACTATATATACAATCCATCAAGCACTTGTCGTGTACTGAAAGAATGTTCACTCAACTCATCTCCATTATTACTAGCAACAGAGCACAAGCTAGGCTGTTTGAGACCGACAGTTCATCATCGGTGGATGAGACCATTAAAAATGGAAAACAGTTTCCCTGGCACAAAATTCTTCAGGAAATTCGATGTCATCACCCCCACCACGATTACTCTTTCCATCACCAAGATTGCCGACAGTGTCATATGTCTCACCATCAGGCAGTAGTATAATTTCGTAAACGCCACTCACATCTCGATGGGCTTCAGGTTACTTCATTTTAATAGTAATTAATGGAGGGGAGATATTAACAATTATGTAGAGTGAAGTGATAGGCTTGTCTTACAACATGATATGTATTGTAGTAGAAATCCAACAATTAAATACATACTGTGATAATACTGCAACTGGATATAAAGTAATTTCTTCGTCAGTATGTATGCTTTAAAACATTACCAAATGACAAAACATTATGGTTAAAAGTTTGTTGTAGAGAATTGCTTTATTTTAAATTATTAATTTTGTCTAGAAAAGTTAGGATTCATTTTGAAATTAAATTTTTTCAGCAAGTGATTCTCGCATATTTACTTTGCTTGAATCTTTGAGGGAAAATGTGAAAGAAAACAATTGTCTTCTAAAGCTGATTCTTTTGAAAGGAGGCGCTACAGCGGACGACAGTCCAGACAGTCCAGCGTGTCTCCCAGATGGATTAAATTTCCCTCTTACAACTGTAGAGGAGATGAATCACCTGGAGGAACACTCCGTGTACCGGAGAGCTTTTCATCTGTGGTAAGAATATTATATAAAATTTTTAAAAAGGGTTATCCGGTAAAAGTTAAAACAAAATAGTAAACTGAACGTCAATAGTGGTTATTCTCCAACAAGTCCAAAGACAGTTCAGGGACTATATGATTGCTATTTTCCATCTGTCAGTTGTTTTTTGTGTATGCTCAAGGTCATATTTGAAGGTTAAAGGTAAACAGGACATCAGGTTTTGATGCACATCCACTATTATTATCTCTGTTATGAATAAATTCACATGTTATATGTATTACTTAGCAGTACTTCATTTCTTTGTTACATGTATATCTGTTTTAACAAGAAACAAAAAGCACTTGGCACATTTCTTCTTGGCACAATGGAAAAATATCAGCAGTGAATTTCTTGTATACCAGACCAGGATTCCTTAATATTTATTATTATATAATTTATTAATTTTAGTAAAATAAATGATTGAAATTTCTTTCAGGGTGTCTTCTAAAAAATCCTTCTACCAACCAGTCAAATAAGAAAAACATGGAGGTGGAGGAGAGGAGATGGCTGTTGGGAGCGCGGGATCGGGATGGTGGCATAAAAAACCGGTCTAATGAAATCTGTGCAACAACAAATGACAGTGGTTACAGTGACAGTAATATTTAATTCATGTAAATACAGAGCATCCATGTCGCTATGCCACCGGCGATAATGATAATTTAACATTTCTTGAACGAATGAGCATGGTTATAATAGTAATACTATGTTTATTTTCCATAACATTAATTATGCAAATACATTAAAGGCAAAATGTACTTGCATATTTACAATGACAAAAAAGCAATATTAAACATTCAAAATGCATGACCGACTTAATAAAATGAAGAGCAACACCTGTGTTTTATAATGTACTGTAATTACTCATTAAAGATAGTTGGTAAAGATTCTAAAACGCATTAAGATACTGAATTTCTGGTGATTTCTGTTATTGAATTCCATGTCTGTATATCAACGATTATAATTTTTGTTTTAGGTATTCCGTTTTTGTGTCACCCTTTCGAAGAAATGGCGATACATAGGGATCGCTCTGTCCGTCCGTCACGAAAACTTAACATTGGCTATTACTTTGCCATTTCTTAATATTACTTTATGAAACTTTCAAATTATATTGCTTATGACAATACGCTCATGACGTTGCCAAATTCTATAGGTCAAGATCACATTTGATGGAGTTACATTGTATGCCCCTTTTTGTACTTGGGATTTTTAACGAAAACTTAATGTTCAAGCTAGAACTTGGCCATTTCTCAACATTTCTTCATGAAACTTTCAAATTATATTGCTGAAGACAACACACTTGTGTTGATGACAACTTGTTTGTGTCAAAATGGACTTTTGCCCATTTTTGAAAGTGCATTTTTGTATTCAGGTGCAATTCTATGAAGAGCTTTTTATGTCATAATAGCAATTATTATGAAACTTATGTCGAGCTTCTACTGTTAGCCATTTTAATTATTTTAACATAACGCCATCTTTTCATAGTGTAGATATGATATAATCACATCGAAGCACAAAACCACCCCATATTTATGTGGAGCTGGCCATGGGTACTAGATAGGTACTAGTGACCCAGTTACTTCTAAGAACACTTGACCATCATGGTTAAGGATATCTCTTTAGGGTTCTAACGGCATTGGGACATGACCAATAAGTAAATCAGCAACTTTTCTAGCTTCAAGTGTATCTTTTCATCAGTTACCTGTCACAGTTTATCCTTTGAAAAGAATTCAAACTTTGGAGGCCAACCTATTTACTAATTCAGAATAACTGAAACTCAATTTGTTCAAACGCATGCGTCTCGAAAAACGTCACAAAACAGAATGAAAAGATTTATGCACAAAAATTTGCTTGTAAAGGTAAAGAAATGACATAACACAATAATGCAAATAACTGTTGTTTCGTTTTAGGGCCAAAAAAGTTAAGTTTTGTTTGCGCTGGATGTCAGGCTTAATATCTCCGAGGTTTAAGTTTTTAAATGTTCATTTAATTTAAATGCTAATCATTGTGGCTTTACAAGCATATATAATGTTCTACAGAATTATTTCTAACTTGCTTACATGTGATAGAAAACGTAAAAGTAAACTGAAGCTGCTTTGTAGTCGGAACTGGTTGACAAACTTTATATTCAGCACATAGAGCCGATCCGGCTTCAACAACAACATCTTAAAACATTATGTACATAATGTTAAGTTTTTTTCTTATTGTCATGTCATTTATTATCGTTCTTAGTGTTTTGTAACTTTTGGTCTAATCGTTGGTTTCTTGCTATTATGCGTGACATTTGTTTTCGCGAGAGGTGAAAATCAAAATAAAAGGTAAAATGAGAGAGAGAGAGATGAAGAAATTTTTAATATTTCACTATCACCAGGCCGCAACCATGACGGAAAGTGCCTTACAGGAGATTGAAACTGTCCAGTCCCCCAATAATGACTCTGTACACCAGACTGCTCGTGCCGGAGATCAAGGTGGTCTCGCAGGCGGGTCTGGAGATTCTAATTATAGAATTAATGTTGATATTCCGTGCACAGTGAACTTGTCAAGTGATAAACAGGCTGCTCGTGCCGAGGGTTCTAGCCCTGCTGGCGGGTCTGATGATAACCAAATTACGTCAGGATGTGATGATTATCAAAGACAGTCATCCCAAACCAATCTGCACAGTCTAAAAGTATGCCTGATTTTAACAACTTAGATATACCAGGATTGGCAAAGATGATTTTTAACATGCAACGTGAAATGAGAAGTATGTTCAACACAGTGTAGAAAATTGATTCCAATATGAATGACATGATAGCAAATGTACATGTTCGGATCGACACTATTGAAAAGACCGTCGAGGAGAAAGTCACAAACAATATGAAGAAAACACTCGACAACAGAATAACAAATGAAACTAATAAAATCAAGAAAATGGTGGAAGATAAAATTAGTGATGCTAAAAGAGATATATTAGCGTTATGTAAAGCAGACTTTGAAGGTGCTACAAATAATATTCATGACCTTATCGACGATTTAAAACATGAGTCAATGGAAAACCAGTCCAACTGGAATAGAAAGAAACATAATCCTTCGTAATGTGACTGAATCCAATAATGAAGATACACTTAGAATAGTAAACAACATATTAGCAGATGGGATAAGAACCAGAGTGAGAGCAATCAAAGAGAAAAGGATCGAAGCCACAATGAAAAATAAAGGAAGTGCTAGATACAAAATTTCGTTTAAAAAATAGTTCTAGCCGTTATCGGGAAGTGTTCATAGATAGTCATGAGTCTAAAGCGGAGCGAATCCAGAGTGCCAATTAGGGGTGATGTTAATGATCTTGAGGTTAGGGGCACATATGTTGTGTCACGCATTGATACGAGAGAGGATTATTCATGGGAAAGAGAGCATCGACATGGAGGTTCAAGTATTGTTGAAAGGCATAAGTCTGTAACATCTCGAGATAGGGGCAATACCTTAGGCTCACCAAGGAATTCACAGAGAGACCACCGCGATAGTTCAGGTCGTGTCGACAGGCGTATGTCTCGCGAAGCATCTCAAGAAAGACGCGATAACAGAGGCTTACTATGGAGTCCACAGAGTATGATTATTCAGGGGAACGAGGGCATTATGACAGTTATGCAGACTGTGCTCGTGGTCCAAGAAACTACCGGAGATAGGTCAACAGCGGGTTTTGGAACGTTGAAGAATGGAAATGTGATAAACTGTGTGATAATTTTATTTTAGAAACTTTTGTGTAAATTAAAATACCTTTGACATTTTAGGACTGGTTGAAACCCATCTCATGAAGGATGAAGAACTAGTTCTTGATAATTATACATTTATTTGGCATAATAGACCCAAATTACATATAAATGCTAAAAAGGGCTCTGGAGGTGTGGCCTTTTTATTAAGTAACGATTTTTTAATGCATCTGCCATTGATATTGAATACGAAGGTATATTGTGGATAAAATTGAATTGTAAAAATAATTTTTATGAAAATATAATTGCATGTGTTTGCTATTTACCTCCTGAAAACTCTACAAGACAGGTAGATGGTCAAATTTTTTATGAAAACCTTTTGTGTCAAATTGTTAAATATCAAGAGGAAAACACGTGTATGTTTTTGTGCGGGGATTTTAATAGTAGATGTGCAAATGGTCCAGGTTTTATACCTGGTGTAGATAATGTACCTGATCGACATGTTGTTGATTTTTCAGCAAATGGGTTTGGTTCATACTTAATTGATTTTTTAATCAATGTGAATTTGGCCATTTTAAATGGACGTAATACAATCAGCAACAACTTTACGTTTATTGGTTCACAAGGTGCATCGGTCGTAGACATTTGTTTGATTTGTTCTTACTATGTCAAATTAGAAAGTTATGCTTCGTTTAGTAATTTTCAGAATAATGATATACCAGACCATTCTATATTAAAGTGGAAACATTATTTATCAAATTATGGTACTTGTAAAGAAAATGAACCGGATAGAAAAATACCATACACTAACAAAGAAGTTTATGTTTTTAAAAATATTGATGATAATTTTTTGTCAACTCCAGATGTTTATTCTAGAATTATAAGCACAATTGAACAGCTAGAAAGCTCTGTTTTATCTCAAAATAGTATAAATCAGGCTTTTAAAATTTTTGTAAATATTATTCATAATGAAATGGACCAGTTAATTGAAACATAAGACAGTTAAGTTGTCCACATCTAATGTTACTAAGAAAAAGCTAAGAACATTGAAACCCTGGTGGTCAGATGACTAAACTGTTGTTCTATGGTCAGAAATGTGTAAATCTGAAAAACAATGGCTTAAGTGTAAGTCAAGGGAAAGGTCTAATCTAAGACATGTATTTGTGCAGAAAAGAAAGCATTTTGATAGTAGTGTCCAACGTCATGTTAATCAAGTTCAGAGTGAATTAGAAGCAGCTGTTGATTCTACATCAGGTAAATTTGGGAACAAAAGGGAATATAGGGTTAGGCAACGAACACTTAAAGAAAATCCCTTTTGAGATTAATTTGCCTGATGGTTCCTTATGTAATGACCCAGATGTAGTTCTTGAGAAATGGCGCACTGATTTTTTAGTATTTGTCTAAGCCCGAATGACACTACGATGAACTGGGATAATAAAAGTGAAGATATTACTTTAGATAATTCTATTTTTAATCAAATGATACACATTTATGAAGTCATTAAATGCATTTTATCATCAAAATCAGGAAAAATCGTCAGACATTGATGAAATCCCTAATCAATTACTGAAAACTGATGCAGCAATTGCAATGTTACATAGTCTTTACAATAGATGTTTTAAAAGAGGTAAAGTTCCAGACGATTGGTCGAAAGGTATTATTTGTCCTATACCAAAATCATCTACATCTGATCCTAGAGACCCTTTGTCATATCGTGGTATCACACTAGCGCCCACAATGTATAACATTGATGTAATATTTTGAATAATCGAATTACAAAATGGTGTTGTGATGAGCATGTTATTAAAAATGAACAAAATGGCTTTGTTAAAGGAAGGAGTACTATCGACCATGTTCAAGCACTGGCAAATGTTATTGAAACTAGAAAACTGAAAAAACTATCTACATTTGCAGTATTTATTGATTATCGAAAGGCTTATGACAAGATCGATAGAACCCTTCCATTTGATAAATTAAGACGCGAGGGACTGCAGGGCCGCCTGCAGCAAGCTGTTTTGTCGTTAAGTGTGGCTTGAAGCAGGGTTGTCCGCTCTCCCCCGTGCTCTTTAATCTGTATATAAATGATCTTGTGATATATCTTAACAACCTGGATATACGTATTGATATAGAGGATAGAAAAGTTTGTATTTTGTTATTTGCCGATGATGTAGTTCTCCTGGCAGATTCGGCTCAGAATCTACAGATTCTATTAGATGCATTAAATGTTTTGTGTACACAGAATAAAATGCAAATCAATAATGATAAATCTAAGATAATGCAATTTAGGCCTAATAGTATTGTAAAGTCAGATTTCTTATTTCATAATGCAAATGCTCCTCTAGAGATTGTATCACATTACAAGTATTTAGGTGTTGTTTTAAATGAATTTATAGATTTTCATGAAATAGCAAAAACTGTTGTAATGTCAGCTTCAATAGCATTAGGGCTAATTATATCCAAAAGCAATGCGTTTGGTGGTTTCCATTATTCAACTTTCACAAAACTGTATGATACTTGCGTTTTGCCGATAATGAGTTACAGTGCACCTATATGGGGAGATAAGTCATATTCTTGTATCAATGCTGTTCAGAACCGTACAATGCGTTTTTAACTCGGCGTTGGGAATACGTCAAATGCTGCAGTTTTGGGGGAGATGGGTTGGAAACCACCAATTGTTAAGCAATTGGGTATTTAGACAGCACTTTAGAAACATTCATATGAATGACACTAGAGTTAATAAGAAAATGTTTGACTGGGCAAAATCTTGTAATATTAAGAATAGTTTTAAAAGAATAAAAGTATGTCTCCATGATATTGATATGTCACATGTGATTGATGTAGAATTCAGAAACTCAAAAAGCATTGTGAAAGAAATAGAATGTAAAATATTTGATAAACAAATTGCTATTTGGAAAAAAATAATAAACGGAGAGAATGGAAACAGAGGTCAATGTGGAAATAAACTAAGAACCTATAAGCTTTTAAAACAAGATTTTAAAACAGAGTATTATGTTGAAAGAAACATTCGTTTTAGGTACAGAAGTGCCTTTGCAAAGTTCAGGTGCGGAGTTGCACCAATACGTCTGGAAACTAGTAGATATGAAAATATTGCTGTTTGTAATAGAACATGTTTTCATTGTACAAATACTGTTGAAAATGACATGCATTTAATTCTACATTGTCCAATCTATGCCAATATCAGATGTCAATTACTGGATACTCTATCTACAAATTATGAATGTCAAAACATGTCAGATTAAGAGAAATTTATTTACATTTTTTACTAAAGAGAATTGGATGTATTTGTCAGCCAAAACCTGCTATAATATTCTCCAAGAAAGGAGAAAACACTTATATAAATGACAGTTTTCAAACAACTGCAAATATGTAGAGCTGTATATAAATAATTTAATAATACAACAATTTTTAGTGTTTTGCCAAAAGAACTGATATATGCTGTACTATGAGTACACTATTGTTTTAAGATCTATTTATGTCTTAATTAAGGTGCATTACTTAGTTTTGTCATAGAATGTTTTCAGTGTTTTAGGTGTAAAGCTACTGTATCTTTTAGTATCAAATAGTCTCTTATAAATCAATAATGATTGGTCACATGCATGTACTACTACATTTATATAATTTCATTGTATAAACTGTGTCGTGTATATGTAATGTGAATGAGACTCTAATAAATAATTGAATTGAATTGAATTGCGTCTTAATGTAAATTCACGCTTATTTCGCAACCGGATAAGTGCGCAAATTTAAACCCTTAGCTATTTTTTTGTCATTTAATGCTGTTTCGAATGTCTTAATTTACATTATTATCCTTTACATTTTAAACCCTTGACATTTCGCATGTCTTGTAATAATTGGCTATGACAATACATTAATATTTGAAGAGTAAGTACAGGAAGTATTCTGTGTAAACAGAATTTGAACCGCAAAAACTTTAACTAACCGTTGACGCACGTTTATGCATTTATTTCTGGCAATTACAAAACCATCAGTTATAGCATCGGATTCCCTGATTCCACATTTTGCGAGCACATTACTGTCACAAATAAAAGGTCCAAATGATCTAAACATCATGTCTTGTAATAATTGGCTATGACAATACATTAATATTTGAAGAGTTAGTACAACCGCAAAAACTTTAACTAACCGTAGATGCACGTTTATCATCAACGTAACATTATGAAAAACGTTAGGGGGTCGATATTTTTACGAGAGTTATACGATGTTCTGTAAAATACGAACTCTTCGAGACAATGAGCAAAATTACTACGATGGTCTTACCACAGAGAAACGAACGTCGTAAGAGATACAAGACCTTCGAGACAATCACCCCAGTATTCAACATGTAAAGAAAATAATAATCAAGCAAAGGTCCCAACCATGGATGGATTCTTACATTCTCCGAGCTAAAGCTGCAAAAAGAGATAAGCATTTCAGGACAAACATTTGTCAGATTTCAAGTACCTAACATATGATTCGTTCAAACCTTGACGACCGTCGGTATATACAAACACGGAAGTAAATATCAGACACTGGTGAGTTACCATTGTCCGGCAGCATATTGATTATATTTAATACAAATGACTAATGCTAGTATAAACATAAGGACAATCACAATCGTGTTACATTAACAAATAAAAATTAGATCTAGATATATATTTTTGCGTCTTTCTCATCTCTTTAAATTCAGACGTTACAATCTGGAACAAGACAAGGGAATTTATTCATATTCACATTGAAATATGGTAATCGATCTTAGTGAGAATGTCGCGTTATTTTGGCACTAAATCAATTTAATAAATATGTTTTATTGTAATCATCATTAAAAGTAATGTAACACTGTTAGCAAAAAATATAATGACATAGATTTGTTTTTATATAACTTGCGTCTTAACGATAAAATTATGAAATACAATGTATACTGAACAAACATAAAAAGTATCCACTTTTAATGCTTGTTTTCCCATTACCGTATTTTCATTTAATCACGAACGCTTTGAATGGTGTTTATTTAATAAATCTAAGTTGTTTTTGAGTTAAATTGTTCATGAATAAAAACTTCCACACCAAGACCTGTGGAACTGTCAATCGAATAGCAATTAATCATGACTTACAAAACACTACATATTCAATTTAAAGGGAGGTAATTTGAAATAATAGGAATTTCTAGCATTGTTTATCGAGGACCAGTTGTGTTATTTATGCATATTTTGTGATTTTATTTATCCACAAAAGGTAGAGAAAGTGATTTAATTCCAATAAATGTGAATATTTCAAAGAATCGCTGACATTTTACTGAAACCAATATTATAACAAAGGGAAAGATAACTAAGTTGTGGCTGCAGATTTTCAAAAATACTTTTTCCCTTTGCAATGATAACAGAAAAGTAAATGTGTAAACATATAGAATTTTGAGTTTTCTTTTTTATTTTTTACAAAATTTAATAAAGGTAAGTGGATACTTTTTAATTTTGTTGAGTATATATGAAATGCCTCCACCATTTCCAATTTGTGACAGTGAGCCCACGTGTTTCAAAGTGCGCTGAATAACAATCTCACTAAAGTCAGATCTAACAAAATGTAAGAGTAGCGGTTTTGAGAAAATGATTTAAATCAGGTGGGCTGAATGAATTTTACATGAGAATGATATAATTTAAATATATCAAATCATTGAAACACATTCAAACTTGAATAAATCTAGCACGATTAGACAGACTGAGAATGATACATTTTTATGAAGTTTATAAATGGTGAACATTAACTAAAATAGATTACTGTTTTTGTGTAACTGAGATTAGAAAAGGTTGAATATGCACATTAGAAAACCGCATGCAGTCCTAGAGAGCGAATTAGAACCGAGATAGAGATATATGGACAACAAAAAGTCCATGCAAATACGGCTGCAGTGTCTGGACAACCATACAAGAGACAGACACAGTACATATCATAAGTATCACCAAAAAAGAATAGTTCAAGTATATACAGTCACTCACAAGAATGACATTCTGCATTCTATTAGGCTGAAGGTTATAAAGCTGATATTGGAAACCATTCTCAAATCTCAAGCATCTGATTGGCTGAAATGGCGACCAGTCATTGAAACGGATAATTTAACTGAAGTGAAGTACGGAGAGACTTTAAGAGACCATACTAGGTTTTCTGATATAATCAGTTGTAAACAACAAGAAGAACAAAATGCAAGCAACAAACGATAAATGGAAATGGGTTATTACCGCCTTAAAGCTGTTAGAGGCAACATTTATCAGTCATTGATGGCTTAGGCAAGGGGTCTAACCTAAAGTAAGAAGATCGATGCTTTAAGACGGCCATTTCATGGAGAGTGGTGTCAATTGGTGATAAAACAGCATTGTTTTGTTTACATCGACCACTAATTCAGTAAAGTAAGTACATTTTCTTGTATTTTAGGTATTGTGTATGAGATAAGCACCTAGCCGCTTGTTTCAGACATCTGCTTCTGGTCCGTTTTTTGTCTGTCCATGGTTGAAGCGTGAAAGAATGGATAGCGACATAGGGGTCCAAACTCTGCAATGTATGCAGACTGATTTTGTGAGCTTTAGAGAATTAGATTTCGCCTTGCTGTGTTTGCGGGGTGCGGCATACATTATTTAACACTTTAGAACGTTTCCTGTGCTAATAGGAGCCTCTGTGTTCATTTTTTTACATTTAAGACGATTTCATGGAGAACTGTCTCACTTTAGGACAATTTCATTGAGAGCTATAAATTTTGGAGAGGTTAGACACTGATTAGTTTATAATGAACAGAAGTATATCTGTAATTTTTATTGTAATTGTACCATGTATTGAACATGATTATATTGGCAAGTCAAGAACTGCATCCATTAACTGCAATGAGCAAAATTAAGACCAGTATATCATTGCTTGTTAGGTATCCATGACTGTACTATGCTTTAGTGCTTAAAACTGGCCACCAAGAAGCCGTCTACCAGTCCAAAAGAACTGTTTTACTTCCTCCGAATATCGCATGGCTGACACATTGCTGCATGCATGCCATCTTAGTGAGTCTTGAAGCTATTTAAAAACTATATTGTTGGTTGAAAACGACCCATTTTCAACTAATGTTTTCAATTGATGAAGTGTTTGGTCAAAGTCTGGAGTGGTTTCCGTTTGGGTAATTTCTTTACTACTTTGAGTTATTACTGATGTTCGTTGCGATGTTATGGGTGATGGGGAAGCTAAAAATACTTTCGTTGATGATACACAGAGTTTTTTGCAAATTGTTGATTTAGGTGAAAAATATTTGAAGGGTGATGAAGATGTTGGATGAAAACGTTTCACAGATGTTGATTTAGGTGATAATAATTTCAGCGGTGATGGAGACGTAAGACGTATTTTTTTCTTTGTCGTCTTCAGTGGTGAGAGTAGTATATAAAGCGGAGTTACATGTCATTTGGGGGATTGGGGATTGGGAGCATGGAGCAGGCATTTAATGACTCATCGTGACGTCATCGGCGTCATCGCCGCGGGATCTACTGACATACCGGATCTAATGACTCACCGGATCTAATGACTCACCGGATCTAATGACTCACCGGATCTAATGACTCACCCGCGTATGACTCACCGGGATCGATCGTTAATTAAAACGGTACTTTACGGCATCTGTAGACCCCACTAACGGTACTCCCCAATAAATCAGCGTCCTTTATAACGAACCGATAATCGATCTCGACCCTTTAGCGAGGTCAACGTTGCATTCGTAATAGAATGACCCCGTCAGGTCAGTTAATTAATCGGATATAGGAAAATTAATGTTTGCATCTGCGCATAGTATTGACGACCTCGGAGGTTTATCCGAGCGACTGACCAATAATGTCGATATAGTCGTTATACGACTGATATAGCTCGCGTTGTAGCGGTTATATTGTATTCACCAAACCATAATAATAATAATAATAATAATAATAATAATAATAATAATAATAATAATAATAATAATAATAATAATTAACTTTATGTTTAGACGCTAAACCATTAATTCATAACCTAAACAATCCCGATATAATGAAAACTCAGCACTGTAAGGCCGATATCGATCCATAAACATATTGCGGTTACCGTATCATTTTATGTTGCTTAATTTTCGCGCGAATTTTAACGCTCATATTGAACGAATCAATATAGTTCATAATCAAATAAGAAACGTAAATAGAAAACAACAAGAATGATAACACCTGTTTTCACTAGTTTGATTTATGTCCCTTTCAAACGCAACTTAAACACGTAACTTCATGTTTCCTAAAACTTTAAAAGTACTCGCCCTATTCACACTTAACATTTATATTCCGCATAAACAAAACTATCGGCGATAACAAGGATGATATTTTAACAAAATTAGCTCTGTGTTAAAGACTATTAAGACCACCTCCACACCTCCTCCTCCTCCTCCTCCTCCTCACCCTCCTCCTCCTCCTCCCCTCCTCCTCCTCCTCCTCCTCCTCCTAACCCTCACTGTACCCTCACTGTACCCCCACTGTACCCTCACTGTACCCCACTGTACCCTCACTGTACCCTCACTGTACCCCCACTGTACCCTCACTGTACCCCCACTGCACCCCCTGCCTTAATCCGATTTATAAAACTGAATAGTTTTGTCATATTTTCGGATATGGTACCTATCATCATTCCAATCAATCACTCACTCATTTAAATACTCAATCAGCAATTCAAACAATCGCTCACTCCCTCGCCCATTCACTCCCTTATTTATTCATTTAATCACTCATCTATTCAATCAATCACTCATTCATTCGTTCATTCATTTTATCCGTAATTCGTTCCAATCAATCATTCATTCGTTCATTCATTAAATCGATCATTCGCAAAATTAAAGCTAGCGGTCTGAACAAATTATTGGAAAAAACGATTCACGTAACATTGGCAGGTTTTCACTGAAAGTATGTTATCGGCTGAAGTCCACCATTTAGCGGCTAGTAAAGAAGTATGGAGTGGTTTTTTTTGCCATTATTACCATTTAAGATGCACATTTTGATGTAGCTTATATCTTTTAAGCGTGACAATCTTCCTTATTCACAAACATAATACTGCAGTGCCTATGAAAACGCCAGTTTATTAAGCATAATGCTGCTGATGGGTTCACTATGGCCTTATGGAACTTAAGAGTTTATGTCTCATAATTATGAATTACAAAAACCTTGAATGAAAATGTAAATCTAGAGGTCAAAAACTGTCTTACTGATAATCAATTTGGATCATTTTAGTTACAAACCATCATTTTAAACAAAATCTTAAGTCAAAATAACCGAAACCTTGTAAATCACTGCTAGACCCTTCAAAATATGGCAAATTCAGTTTTTATGAATTACCTCCCATTACAATAGATAATTATCAGTGGCTATTTAGACAATTCTCATAAGTATTTTGAGTACTTTGCACTGAAAAATGCCCTGTTTATAAGTATATTATTTTATTTCTAGACATAAATGACATTTTAACAGGGTTATTAAGCAATAATGGGCACAGTATAAGATTTTGAGTCAAGGATGACTCAAATGAAGCTCATTCCTGAAGGATTTTATAGATAGTAGTGTGACTATAAGCAAATGGCTGTGTGTGTGGTTGGAGATTTGCTTATTTTAGGACATGTTTTACATAATTTTAGCTAAATTGTATATCTTTTGACATTTAAAGGTCATAAAATATGCAAATTGAGGTGCCAAAAGTGCCCTATAGGTAAATTTTAGCCTGTTCTTCATTGGTCTAGCTCTGCATATTTGCTATGACTGTCATCTTGTGTTGCTGATATAGACTTAAACAGTATTCTTTTCAGATATAATTGTGTTTATATGAAATCTTGAATTTATATTCAGTTGGATAATAACTTAAGGCGGTACTATAGGATCAGGAAAACAGTAAAAATGTTATAATTCTTGATTTTGAAGAAAGGGTGGGGAAACAAAATTAGCGCTGTGGGGAAACAAAATGAGCTCTGTGTTAAAGACTATTAAGACCACCTCCACTCCTCCTCTTCCTCCTCACCCTCCTCCTCCTCCTCCTCCTCCTCCTCCTCCTCACCCTCCTCCTCACCCTCACTGTAACCTCACTGTACCCCCACTGTACCCTCACTGTACCCTCACTGTACCCCCACGGTACCCCCTGCCTTAAGCCGATTTATAAAACTGAATAGTTTTGTCATATTTTCGGATATAATACCTATCATCATTCCAATCAATCACTCACTCATTTAACTACTCAATCAGCCATTCAAACAATCGCTCACTCCCTCGCCCATTCACTCCCTTATTTATTCCTTTAATCACTCATCTAATCAATCACTCATTCATTCGTTTATTCATTTTATCCGTAATTTGTTCCAATCAATCATTCATTCGTTCATTCATTAAATCGATCATTCGCAAAATTAAAGCTAGCGGTCTGAACAAATTATTGGAAAAAAACGATTCACCCGGTGAACACTATCCGCCCCGGGCTAAAAATGAATTATTGGTTATCATTCTCGTTGTTTGCCTTTACTATTTGATTATGAACTACATTAATTCGTTCAATATGAGCTTTAAAATTCGCGCGCTGACCCGAAATACGCGAAATTTAAGCTAAATAAAAAGATACCGTAGTAGGTTTATGGATCGATATCGGCCATACCGTGAGTCGTTTTCATTATATCGGGTATCGTTTAGGTTATTGATTGCATTTAAAGTCATCGCGTGCCGATTTTAATTAGGTTTCATTGTCTTTTTAAAATAACGGCTAGCGTCGGGACGTGCCGTCATTGGTTCTAAGCGCAGAAGCGTTAGGTAGGATTGGTTAAATTTGAATAAGTGTCGGTTATTAAATTCCATCAAAATATCGACTGGTGTCATTGAGTGCCGATTTTTCATTATATCGATACAGGGATTGTTTAGGTTATTCATTATTATAACGACATGCCGCGTTTTAGATGCGTGTAACACGGTGACACATCTCGAGCGTCTAGTTGGCGAGTTTTGTAAGATAAAAAAGTTAAATAGTATTGATGGAAATAACATTAACATGGTGAAGCTTTACGGGTAAACCGAGCATTATGGGAAATTAAGTTTCGTGTTAAAGTTGCGTTTAAAAGGGGAGTAATTAAAATAGTGAAACAGGAGTTATCATCCTTGTTATCGCCGATAGTTTTGTTTATGCGGAATATAAATGTTAAGTGTGAATAGGGCGAGTACTTTTAAAGTTTTAGGAAACATGAAGTTACGAGTTAAAGTTGCGTTTGAAAGGGACATAAATCAAACTAGTGAAAACAGGTGTTATCATTCTTGTTGTTTTCTATGTATGTTAATTATTTGATTAGGCACTATATTGATTCGTTCAATATGAGCGTTAAAATTCGCGCGAAAATTAAGCAACATAAAATGATACCGCAATATGTTTATGGATCGATATCGGCCTTACCGTACTGAGTTTTCATTATATCGGGATTGTTTAGGTTATGAATTAATGGTTTAGCGTCTAAACATAAAGTTGATTATTATTACTATTATTATTATTATTATTATTATTATTATTATTATTATTATTATTATTATTATTATTATTATTATTATTATTATTATGGTTTGGTGAATACAATATAACCGCTACAACGCGAGCTATATCAGTCGTATAACGACTATATCGACATTATTGGTCAGTCGCTCGGATAAACCTCCGAGGTCGTCAATACTATGCGCAGATGCAAACATTAA
This sequence comes from Corbicula japonica, assembly GCA_038501625.1. Taxonomy (NCBI): domain Eukaryota; kingdom Metazoa; phylum Mollusca; class Bivalvia; order Venerida; family Cyrenidae; genus Corbicula; species Corbicula japonica. Next base: position 185,176 of record JAZAYU010000431.1, on the reverse strand, counting down.
TTTTCCTATATCCGATTAATTAACTGACCTGACGGGGTCATTCTATTACGAATGCAACGTTGACCTCGCTAAAGGGTCGAGATCGATTATCGGTTCGTTATAAAGGACGCTGATTTATTGGGGAGTACCGTTAGTGGGGTCTACAGATGCCGTAAAGTACCGTTTTAATTAACGATCGATCCCGGTGAGTCATACGCGGGTGAGTCATTAGATCCGGTGAGTCATTAGATCCGGTGAGTCATTAGATCCGGTGAGTAATTAGATCCGGTGAGTCATTAGATCCGGTGAGTCATTAGATCCGGTGAGTCATTAGATCCCGCGGCGATGACGCCGATGACGTCACGATGAGTCATTCAATGCCCGCTCCATGCTCCCAATCCCCAATCCCCCAAATGACGTGTTTTCCGCTTTATATACTACTACTATATACTACTGGTGAGGAGATATGGGATAATTTTCTTTTTCGTTCGGTTTCCTTCCATTTTCTTCTTAGATTCAACACGGGTTTTCTTTTTCTCATGTTTTGAACTAGACCTAAAAATGAAAAAAAGAGTTGGTGTTTAATCCATTAACAATGGCTTTCTTATGTAAGTCTCCCTGAAATTGTCCTTAAGTAAGGCGGTTCTCCATGAAATTGTCCTAAAGTGAGACAGTTCTCCATGAAATCGTCTTAAATGTAAAAAATGAACACAGAGGCTCCTATTTGAACAGAAAAACGTTCTAAAGTGTTAAATAATGTATGCCGCACCCCGCAAACACAGCAAGGCGAAATCTAATTCTCTAAAGCTCCCAAAATCAGTCTGCAGACATTGCAGAGTTTGGACCCCTATGCCGCTATCCCTTCTTTCACGCTTCAACCACTGCATGGACAGACAAAAACGGACCAGAAGCAGATGTCTGAAACAAGCGGCTAGGTGGTTATCTCATACACAATACCTATAATACAAGAAAATGTACTTACTTTACTGAATTAGTGGTCGATGTAAACAAAACAATGCTGTTTTATCACCAATTGACACCACTCTCCATGAAATGGCCGTCTTAAAGCATCGATCTTCTTACTTTAGGTTAGACCCCTTGTTAGGATGTAAACGGTGCATTCCCTATTTCGTAAAGGGTTCTGCAGAAAATTAATCCTTGATATTTAAGCATAATGCTTTATAGACATGTAATACCAATCTATACACTCTTACCATGATCGTTTTTAACAGTACTTCACTTTCATTGTTCAATGAAAATGTAAGAATAATGCATTTATGGATAATTATGTTATTTTAAAAATTACATCCAAAAGGTGAATTGTAAAACTAATTAAGTATCAAATTAGGATAAACAAAGGCATAACTAAGTTCATTAATTCAGTTAACTTGCTTTAATGAATTAATGGTTTCAAGAAAAGGATACGTTTAAAAAACATGTGTATTTTGTTTAAACAGAATTAATTCAGATTTATATGTTCTAATGCCAAATAATTTTTAAAACTGCAAACAAGAGTAAAATATGATTTGATAAAGCAATTGCTTATAACTTTCAACAAATGTTTATATATTTTAAATCATTACGATCAAATTGCACAACGGCAATATAATAAAATGAAATTAATTCAACAATGTCCGTTTTGTATTTACACAATGATAATAATCATCTTATCTGGATCAATGAAATGTTAATATTCTAAACTTCAAACTAGTAATAATTTGCAAGAAGAATATTAATATTTCTTTGACCGATGTAAGAAAGTTATCATCAAATAATTTCTTGTTTGATTTCGTAATAATAATTATTTAAAAAGTGTTTCTAAAAACAACTTCTTACTCCCGCGAACGTTAGAGAAGGTTTGCGCAGGTTGGTCATGCACGCCGATTACAGTGAACTTACAAATAGTTACTGAACTGTTAACTACCAGTTACCTTACTGTCTTTGTAGACTACAGTAAGGCATTTGAATAGACACATAAAACACGTGGAGACACAACGAGGAAAGCTAATTCTATTGCTTTGATTACACTTACTTAATGATTTTCATCTTATTTATAACGGATACATTTCGGCAAAATGATAAAGTCAGGTGTTTATTTATTTTGTAAGTATTATCAAGCTAGCGGCTTAATTCAGAGAACCCCGATCATCAGCACAGCAAAGTCAAGTGCCCAAGCGTCATTTCTGTCGATTTAGTTTAAGACATTAAGGTAGAACATATATGGTGCAATATCCATATCAAACGCAGTCTTATTACGCAGTGACACGAGAGCATTGTAATATAATCGATTTCAAAAGAAATCATACACAATCCGTAAAAACGGACTCCCGAGAGTTTACCGCTTAGAATCGGGAAGGTGGGGGATAAACCTTTTTTTTACCGGTGATGATGGTAATCATGCAAATGTTGTGGTTAACTGCATATCGTATTACCGGTATTTTTTACCGGTGATGATAACATCTTTTTTATCACGCCAATCTTGTGGCCAACTGCACATCGTATGTTTCAATTTTTTTTCTGATAACGTAAGTGTTGGTTTCGATATTTAAATTACTTTGATTTTAGATATGATTGGTTATTAGTTTCTAATACTATCATGTGCCAGTTTTAGATGAATACCACAATTGCCCTGCAGTTTACTGTATGGTGGTTATACGTTTTCTAAAACGTTATCCCGCTGTGACTTAAGAACACATTTGAAACTGATTATAAGACAAACACATTAATGTATATAAGCATACCTTACCTTCATACACCAAGACCTTTTAAGACGAAGCCATAAATGCACATTATTGTTAAAATCTTTTTGTTATATTACTTGCTTAACATATCGTTTTGTCATATCTTTATCTCAGATCATTACTGCATGATATCAGTTATCTAAAATCTTAACCAATTCTTTGCAGTAAATAATTAAGTAATACTATACAATTAAAGACCTCATTGGTGACATTCTGCAATTGATACAACGGCGATGTCTTTATGGTATTTGTGAATAGGAAACAATAAATTGAAAATGATTTGATGTATTTATCTTAATAGAACATCAGGTTCCACTATTTCACCATATTATTCGACCCTGTAAAATTCTTGTTTAAAGGGCTTTTGCTAGAACATCATACATATGTTAACTGTTAGCATAACTCTCAATAGTTTTCAGTTCGAAGATTATTTGTACTATATTTACACTTCAACTTCGTCACCTACCATGAAGTCTTACGAATCATAATTTCTGATGGTAAACAGTGGGACGTATTACTTTTAAAGGCGTGGCTACGGTAGAATTGTTCATAATTTATTGGACTTTGCACAATATTTTGACTTGTGACGTCGCCGAGCACGCACGTTTTGCCACGAATAGCTGTGAACAAGTTGCAGTCATTCACTTTGTCGTTAACATTACTGTTCCAAAATCCATTCGAAAAAAACGTAATATCACGAGTTCTTCTCATGATCTCTATATTAATGAGAGTTATTATGTGTGTAAGTATAAGGATTATATTTGGGCTTAACACACTTTAAAGAACCCAACTGTTTTCCATACCAAAATGAAAACCATCAAATACCGATTCGATCATTAAATAAAACGTGGTCTACGTGAGGAGGTCTGTGGTGGTAAATGTGGCTGCTCTTAACCCTTTTTACAATTAAATATATACTTTGTCTAATAGTATGAAAAAGCAATTAAACCATAAAGCTGAGTCCAAATAGTTTTCTTTCCTAAAGATCTTGTTCATAAATTAAGACAACAACAAACCTGCATGTAGGAAAGTGTGTTCACCGATATATTTAAAAATATTCAAATATATAAAAACTAGACTAGAAAACTGCTCAAAGGTTGAAATATAATTTATTTTTATATTATTATTATTATTAATATTATTTTATTATTATTATTATTATTATTATTATTATTATTATTATTATTTCAAAAATATAGTGTACTTACAAAATGCTAATCTTAATACTTAAGATAATAATTATCCTTCCATGCCATTAACGCTATTCCCTGCATTAATCACAAATATTAAATTTTAGTGCAAGAGCACTTCCTTTTATTTAATGTTTTAGGCCAAGTGGTATTAATTTCAAAAATAAATACTTAAATGATACATTATATAGCTCAGTAATGTCTTGGTATTTTTAATGATACTGAAAACGTGAGACAAGTCATGCATTGCATGTTCACTTGCATGGCATCCGGTTGATTTACTGATTTAAAACTTCTTATAATCTAAACCGTATATGCCTGTTTTCCTTCAGCTCCTATTTGTTATATTTAGCTATATTTGTGTAGAAAATCAACCCTTCAGTTTTGCTTTTGATCAAAGTCATAAAATGTGACTGACGAGCATGTTACATACCTCACAGTAGTATCTTGACGACAAATTACTGGAAATTCGTTTCCCATGCGTTTAATGGGCACTTAACATCGCTCTTCGACATGTTCATTCTTGTGTAAATTAAAATTATCAAATAAATGTTTTTGAGAGATTTGAATTATACGGAATCGACCCTACGATTTCGACGCGCGAAGCGCGTCGAAATCGTGTCGATTCCGATTACGGTATTACGCATGAGCAAAAAGGAATACCATGTCAATTTGAAACCATGTCGCAAAATAAGGCTTCTGATTGGACCATGTGACTTTCATAGTCTTTTGTGCTGACTTCCGGAATTAAAAACTGAAAAGCCGCCATTTTGTTTCTCGATTCACATTTTCAGAAGTTCTTCTTCCATATGTTAGATAACAATTAAGATTAAACTCGCCCAAAATAATTAAGGTAAATAAGTTTCTACATTGAGTAAAACCTCATATTGTCACAGAGATAGAATCTAACAGTACTATAGACTCCACCGTAGCTATGCACATTACGGTAGTTGTTCGACTTTTGGTTAATTAATTAAAATACAGAGTGGCAAAGTGACAATTACACCGGTTTCCCCAACATTCTAAGTGGGCAGGGTACAGTTTCGCACTTTGGTCCCGGTCGATTTTTTAAATATTTGGGGTACCCTTGAATTAAATGCATTAAAATGATTGTTTAAATTTAAAATGTGAGATTCTTTTTAAATTATGTATAGTTTGTGCAATAAGAAATCTGATCATGGTGGCTAAAATGCATGGATGGTAGCTTTGTATGTTCTGAGTTGAATAGTAACCGGATGAAAACACAGTCTGCTCGGCTGCATCTGAGAATAATTTGACGGTGAGGTATTTCAATGACAAATGCTGAAAAATCAAGCTGGATGGGAGACACTTTCCATCTGCTTGGGGAATTGGGCACATATTAAATATAAACAGGAAAGGGGTTTTATTTCAAAAGTTCCTGCAGGAAATATTTTGCAGGCTTTCAGATATGTAGGATTTTAGCCAAATTTGCACTGGAAAAACAGGGGTAGGGGTGAGCTTATAGGTCTTATTAAATCCTGAAGGATAATTACTGTAGACCAGTTGCTTGTTGTTTACATGATACCACCCCCCTCCAACACAGAAAATACAACAACACAATTTTAGCAGTACAAATTTTGTATTTTCAGTAAACAAGAGTTCGCGCGCAGTCCCAGACTCCGAAAGCCGCCTCGGAAACTGTACCCTGCGCCCTAAACAATGGAAATTCACGACATTTTTATTTATTTTTTACTACAATTATTCACACGAACAGTAAGTTAAACATTGCAGATTAGACAGTAATATCGATTGCTTTCGTTTTATTTTGGTGTGGGAAAGCGATTAGGTATTGCGTTGAATTAACTCTGGATATTGTAGACTGGACAGAACTGGTCAAATGATATCTGAAAAGCTTGAAGATGTGTATTCATGATCTGGGCACAAGATCATAAAACTAAATCTAGAGATCAGTCTCAAATCTGACCAGTCGCCATTTCAGCCAATCATATGCTTGAGATTATAGACTGATCTCATAACTTAGTCATATGATCTTGGGCCCAGGACTCGAACCCAAGGTTTGCAGATATAGCATAAAGCTACTCTGCTAATATAATGGTAAAGCTGTGTTTACCAAATGCTATCTGAATAACGCTTCATTTACAACAAATAAAAATTTTTAGAGTTACATTTCAAATTTTCATTAAAAAATGAGGCATAGTGTAGAATGATTTAAATAGGAAGCACGGCGAAGCCGTGTTTACCACTTATTATTTATTTCAGTTTTTAGGAATAATTGCTCTGCAGAGGTGTAGAAATTTTCTTTTAACCATTCGCCCTGCAGGTCGAGTGAATGAGTAAGTGCACACGCCCTTACAGAAAGTACACTCGCCCTTACATTTTAAATAAAATACTCTTTCTGTATAGCTTTGTTTACCAAATGCTATCTGAATAATTCTTCATTTACAACAAATAAAAATTATTAGAGCTACATTTCATAAAAGAATAAGGTAAAGTGAAGAATGATTTAAATAGGAAGCACGGCGAAGCCGTGTTTACCACTAATTATTTATTTCAGATTTTAGGAATAAATGCTCTGACAGAGGTGTAGAAATTTTCTTTGACCCAATCTTTGAAATTCCAGACATCGAATTGTATTTTGTAAACAAAGTGAAAATATTTCATTTTTCGAAGGAAACACTTGTGCTTTGCTGAAAAATTTACTCGCCCTGCCGGTTCCATGACCCAACAGATCATTTAATAATTATTCGCCATGGCGAGCGGTCGAGTGGAATTCTACACCTCTGCTCTGTCAAACAAGTAACTGTTACAAGTTCAAATGTGTTGCATGGTGAAGCTGTGTTGACCGTTAATTAATTGGTATAAATTTGAAAATTTATTTATTTTATTTAGTTTTCACAGTCCAATAGTTTGTGTCGAGCTTTTGTATACATGCCTTGGTCCAGATGTTTGAGTGTAATGGTCGCTACAGACTTCCCGAAAGTTGTAAAAAAGTGTCAGACATGAGGTCAGACAAGATGTGAAAATCTGTCTAACCGAAACAATTTCTGTCTGACTGAAATATTTAACACATTAAATAAGCAAAACACAGAATTAATGGTGTTTTTGTGGTGGTTTTTTTCAGTGGTACAAATTGTCATTATGACGAATACGTAAGATATTTCATTCAGATATCCACAATCATTTCCCTCGGAACAGTCTGGAATCAAAACAGCGAGTAAAATTGTAATTTAGCGAGTAAAATTGGAATATGCAGATCAAATTTTTGCAGGACATTTGGTCCTACAACATTGGAAATCACATCAGACCAGTCCAAATTTTACCGGACAGGTCCGACTGTCCGGCGACTTTAAGGAAGTCTGTCACTAAGAAAATAAATTAAGTCATCGGAAGGTATATGCATGCATTGGGCAAATAATATCGTTTATAAAATTTGTTTTTTGTAATTTGTATTTCAGTTTGAAGTATACATATGAAAGATGCGTGACAACTCTGGTTCATGAAACTGGAATAGGAGAAAAATTAGACTACTGGAGAGGTATGTTTTTTAATTTACCCTTATTATACTGTACAAACACTCAAACAGCACAGAATTTGCCCTTCCTTTACATGACTATGCATGGCTGGACAAACCTACTAGCCCGATGCCTTGGACAAGCTGAAAATTGTACCGGACAATCTCAAAATATCTGACTGCTTGTCCGTGGGCTAGCTCAATTTTTTAGTGTAGACTAGTTTAAATGTTAATTTGATATGCGCCATTCTCTTTTAGCACCATATGCATATCATATTACAACAGCTATAAGTTTATTACAAAATAACATGTTTTGAGATCTATTTTAACATTATTAAGCCCATATGTAATGCTTCCTCTTGAATTTCATGTTTCTTTCTTTACTGTTAATACTGACTTATCAGAATTTGCTTATTTGTGCAAAAGTGGGACTAGCTAAAATGTTTACCCAGCTAGTTCTGGACTAGTTACTAAAAATCTAAATTTGTCCAGCCCTGCTATGGTGTACCATAATCTTTGGCATGTTCACACAACATCACCTGAACATGCCAAATTTTCGGAAGACACAGAATCAAATGACACAAAGTTTCTCTGCGGACCATGTTGTAAGTACATGATGGGTCCCTGTGGTCACTTATTTAATCCTTTATTTAGAGGATTAATCTCATAATCTTGTTCACTTTTTTAGAAAGGAAACAATGCTGTTTCAGTTTTCAAAGTTAATAACTTAACCTACTTTATGGACACACCTTTTTACCACAAATGGTCAGCCCAAGTAAATCCAGATCAGATGGCATAGATGTAGATTCAGATCAGCTGGCACATCTCTTTGTGGTCTTTCAAATGTGATAACACTCTGGTTTTATGCTAATCTTATGTAGAAATAAAAGATGGCATGAAATTTTTATCATTACCATCTTCCTTTTATGTGATTTTAATAAAAAGACCCTACATGTAATAAATAAATTATGGCAACAGTATGAATTGTTCACTGTTAACTGCAACAGCAATTTATGTACATCTTCATAAGCCACAAAAGGTACTGCATAACTGACTTACTAGTTATCAGAGAAGATTTAAAATAAAACATTTATTTTCAGAAATGTGTATCACCAACCCTATGAAGCCAATAGATACTTATGCAGAATTCGTAGACAGCTATGGCACAGAATATGAACATTACCATAGTAAACAGATACAAGGTTTGCATAAATTTTCTTTATTTTCATTTATTAAAGCTGCATGAATGTATAATAGACATCACACTGAATCTACCGGTGCATGAATATAAGTTACTATGTTAGTTTTTTTTACATTTTACTTCATGGATACACCCTTTATCACATTAGTGACCAATGTATATTCAGTTCAGCAGGCTCATCTGTGCAGTCTGATCAGGATCTAGACTGTTTAAGTTTAGATTCATGAGGTTATTTCTGACCAAGAAGCAACCAGTTTAGATCCAGATCAAAAAATGTTCGGCTGACGTGGAACTATACTGTTGTCCGTGTGATTTAAATAGTCTCCTCTCATAGAGTAAGTCAGGAGTCAGGATACCTGAAGTAATTATCAGAGCATACAAAATCAATGGATTTGACAAATTTTATTTTTGTGTCTAAATATTTTAAATCAATTTTAACTGTCGACAAATAAATTTATAAAAGCAATAAGATATAAAATTATTTTTGAAGATAAATTAATTTGCTGTTGAATTCAATATTTCAGGAAAACAGCTTCACATGAAATGCTGTGGGGAGACCAGGTTAACTGTTCTAGACAGTAGAGGGAGCATACAGTTTGCATATACTTCCACAACTAATTCCTGCAATAGAAGGTGCTGCTTTGGAAGTTTATGTCACTTGACAAGAAAAAGAATTGTCTAAAATGTTATACTGTGTGATTGTGATATCAAATAATACAAAAACGTTTTAATGTAGACCTCATTGAAGAACAGTAAATGAACAACGCCATCAGTATAATTTTGTTATGAATTTAATTTGCTGTGAAATAGAAAATAGGAATAGACTCCTTCAGCATTTGCTTTTCATGGACTAATTTGAATGTTTCATCCTATTCGGATAATAAATTCCTCTACTGGCACTCATAGTATTATCTTAAGTCCTCAGACCCAAAAGTATGTTTGTTGATTTCAAGCTTGAATATTCAAAGAATATTACAAGCTTTGCTACTTGCTCTGTCATTGGTGTCACCATATTCCAACTAGGTATTTTAGGTGTTGTGGAATGATGTTTTACAATCTACCTTGTTAACCAGATTTTTATGAGTCTACATTTCTTATACCATCGGTCAGCCTTGCATTTTGATCACATTTTGGTGCTGTTTAACTTGGAGTTTACAGGCAAACTGGTGTATTCAACATATCAAAGGATTCTTCCAAACTTCACAGAATCATTCAGCTCACTAAGATGTAGTGATGCATCTGACAACCTTGATCAGTTTTGGTTAAAAAGTAAAACAACAAATGATGATTTGTTTCTTCGTTTTACTGTTAAACATACGATATACATCACTTTTGATTCGTCGATTCCGAGAGAGGCAGTGCCTTAGTTCATATTATCTATTTTTCTTCCTAGTTCCGGGTTCAATTTTAGCTGTCATCTTCAAGTGAATTACCCCCGATATATTTGTTTTGTTATAAAATGAACTACCCTTAATAAACAAGCACACCAATTAATTACACTTTTCTTCTGACAATTTTCTTCATTGGAGAAATTTCATAATTAACACCACTTCAGTTACAAAACAAACAGTTCGAAAATTTAGCCTGACGTGTTAATAAAAGATGTTGACCTCTAAAAAATAAAAAAAAATGTTTAAAACACACATTTTTGCCCTTGTTCTTGTTTATGTAATGTGTGAGGTGGTGTCTGATCGAGCGTAAGTAGGACCGACCTATCCATTGCATTGATTAATGTACAAAAAAAGTTTAACCCTAGATACAAGTAGTATCACTGTACAAACATCCATTAATCGGTGCGCACAAAATATATACGTAAATAAAGGCGCTTAGATAAGAAACATCTAAACAGATATTCATCGATATGTACAGTTAACTGATGCAAAATTTAGAATTTCGCTAGTAATATATAATATGTATTTGCATTTCTGAAAATTCTCAATTAAACTGAACCTGCTCAGTTTGAGGGGTTCACCGTAAGATGTATGCTTCTTGGTTAATCTGGCCCAGGCATGTCCAAAAATCTCATTAAACATATCAGATTGCATGCACGTGAAGTTCATGAAGAAACTGGCAACTTCCTGACGAAGTTTAACCATGAGATAGTCGTGCAGACTAAACACTTGACACATAAATAGCAATGATTAATTCCAGTACTGTCATCTTCGTGGGGTCGTCTTCTCTGCGGGCGTGGTCCCACGATTTTTTCAGCTATTTTCAAGTTCGTGCTGGGCTATGGCAATATAGAATGTCTCAATGCAAAGATTTTACTAAAATCATATAATACTTGTACCAATGCATGCTCAATGAAAAGTTCATTTAAGCGTAAAATATTATAACGTTAATTCTCTACGTTTATGGAAAAATGGAGGAAATCAGAGTGCCTTCATAGATGGCGTTGTTTTCAATATCTTTCGTCGGCAAGTGGGAATATTTTGGATATTTTAATTAAGCGGTCCTCACAAATTATTCTGACCAAAGTTCAGAAGATTGTGACAATATTAAATTGTGTTCTTCAAAACTGGGTGAGCAACGTGTCCATCCACCTTATATAGCCTTATATTTGAGCCAGTCTCTGACAAAATGACCCTTATCGCATTCTTAAAATTATTGGGTGCTTATTCTCCAATTTCCTAAGAATTATCTAACGCCTTTTAATTTGAATGATACCTGTGTTTCTTATTAAAAGGTTGATCTTAAAAACCATCTGTAAATTCAAAAAGAAAGGTCAGCAACATGATATTCTGCGCTTTGTATGCCTGGTGATACACCCATCTATAGTTGATCATTATATTTACTCCTGTGGTTGCAGTTTAAGAGTTTATGAAGGTTAACTGGGAAGTTTTGTATAAGAACCTAGAAGCTCGATTTTTTCGTTTATCTCTGTTATCGTGTTCTTGCTGATTTGACACCATGAGCTCTGGTCTCGGTAAGATCATTGAGTACCCACTCCTCTCCTTTTGCTTTGCAATGATATTAGCTTCTTATGTTTTATATGTTTGTGCGCTTTTGCATGCAGCATTGTTAAGCTGATGGGTGGGTTTGAGTTATTTCACCATGACAGCTTGTACATGTGTGTTGATATGGGAACCTGCTTGTGCAAATGTGAGGTTGGTGCACCCTAGAACCTGGTTTAAACCCCAGTGGCAAATTATTTTGCCTCGTCTAGTTCCAGAGCGGTAACCCTAATGGTTTTCATTTTTGTTAATTGTTTGTGGTGTCTTATTTAAATTTGACGTACAAGTTTACAGAGACGGTACTGCTTGAGAATGATCAATCAAGTATTCACAATAAAATCATAAGTTAAAAATTATCAATAGCAAAGAGCAACATGATAACGTACGGCCCATAATCAAGTACACACTTACAAGTTTACAGAAATAGTATTGCTTGATCGAGTATTAACAATAAGATCAAAAGCTGATAATTATCAGTAGTAGAAAACAAGAGGATAAATTACACTACCAATCAGTAAAAAGAGCAATATTGTAAAATAACGGTATTTAGGCGCCGGTCTTGTCGAAACGAAAAACAAGACTAGTGTATAAAATTCGACTAAATATGTGTTAAGTACATGTCTCTCGGTCAGAGAGGAAACTATCATAACCGCTCAAAGCTTTTTAAATTTGCATAAAAACTGCACATTGAATAATAATTAATAATTAAATTTATAGTATAAATGGGTGTTAAACAATTAATTTTATTTTTGGCCTAAGGGTCGTTTTGTCAGAGACTGACCATTTAGCTTTACATTTAATTCCGTTATTTAGGTTTCAATACAGATGCTCATTGCTACTCAGCCAGATGCTTCCATGTCACGTGGTATGAACCCATCAGATAATGAAAGTCCGAATATATCCGAAAGTCCGAATAAAAATCAGGTAGAAATGGAAACAACAAGCGATAAAGGTTCCAAGTGTACGAATGATGTAGGGTCTATTGACATGAGATAAAACGAGTTGTTATTAAACTGTGACCCTTATGGCGAATGGAAATGATAACGATACAACGCAAATAAATGGGAAATGAAATCAGTCAAAAGATCGGCACTGCAGGTTAGTTTTTATTTAGAAATTAAAAATAACTAGATATGAAAATAAAACGCCATTTTTGAAATCCAAATATTCGGTAGAAAGTATCAAAACATTCGATCTACATTTTGGCATTATCGTCGACATGAATTCATTGTTAAGACGTAAAACGATATTACACGTACGTGCAACATTCTGATTTAACTGCGAACTAGGCCTACAGGTGACGCGTATCTGTTATTAAAGGTACTTCTGAATATGGAGAATGAAAAAAAAAACTAGTCTCAGCTATAAATTGGTAAGTTCTGAGACTGCGCCGAATTTCAGCCAATTGCTTAATCTTTGTCTGGTATACAATCTTTGAACTCGGTCAAATAAAATAGACTCCGAACGTTTTAAAATTAAACAAAACTACATTGTAAATTTCGTTAAATTCACTCAAAATGTGTTTGCTGCTTCATATCTGCAATATTCGGAAATTCTTGAAACCCGATTTTGTTATGCTTTATTGCAATGACACAGTGAAATGCGATGTTTAGGATAAAACCAATATTTTCGTACATAAACCTAGCGAACGACGACTGCGCACAAAATATTGAAATTAAATGCAAGCGTAGCTCAGTTTAATTAGAGTTACATCGCCCGTTGACTCCTGCATGAGCTTGTTTTATGTAATCGAGCTAAAATTTAAGACATTTGCGATAGTGCGCATTTTCATAGCACCTGAATTGATTTATCGAACATCTGTGTCTAATAATGTGACACGGTGAGGAATTACTGTATAGCGCTTAATATTGGCGGTGTCAAATTTTGGCGTATATTAAAGTGTTTTAAATTTGCGGGGTCATATATTGGCGCTTACAAGCCAGACCGTCAAAAATAAAAACCTTGTTGAAAAATGGCGGAAATTGGACGCTGGAAGAGAAAGGTAAACGTCGCAGTTATTCTATTGTTAAATTTTAAGTGTGAAAACATTATCGCAGCTACCTAATACAGTACTTGATTGCTTTGTTTGATATTCCAATTATATTCCTTTTGTTGACGCATTATAAGTTAACCTCTTTGTTTGATGTAATAATTTTTAATGATTTTAAAGCGGGTTTCAATGAGATATTGAAAAACCTCGATTTGCATGTAAAAAAAGCTATAACTCTATAATGTTTTTTTCAAGTTTAAAACAAGTGCCGCTGAAAAGATGGACGACAAGCGCCAAAATAACACTCCTGAATATTTCTAAAGAAAATAAATAACACATTCATGTACTCTTGTTTCGTGTTGTAAAGTTTTTATTCAGGTTTCAAAGAATATACATATTTAGAAACATGCTACAGTCTTTCTTCATCAAGGAAGGAAACTGTGAGATATTTTACAAAATATCTAATAGCGTATCATAGTTATCTACCTTCCAAATATTAAATTTGCTGTTTTAAATTGACGTGGATTTTTATTGGCGGTGTTTTATATTGGTGCAACTGACCCTGACCGCCAATATCGCCAAAATTAAACCCCCGCCAATATTAGTACTTATACAGTATATCGAACCAATGAAACACTTAACAAGTATTATAAATTAAACACGTATTGTTCCTAAGAGTTTATTATATTTATTATATAAGCTTTGATGTTGTATAACTAAATGCCAGTTTATAACATTTTTGTGCTCATGAATGCTTCTCTGTTCTTTAGGTTGACACCTCTCTCATGAAAGTCTCTTTCGTGCTTTGATCCATTCCATTAGTATACTGTGAATGCATTCATATTGAGACTGCAGATAGAAATATTAAGCATTGATATGAATAAATTGAGACATTTACATGTTATTCATAATACATTATTATTTTAAAAAAGTGTTCGTTCAAACCACAAACCCAATATGTAACTATATATCTGAAAACAGTTTGAACATGTAACATTGAAAAAAACAAGAGCCATCACCTATTGTTCAACACACCACATTGCGCACATTTAATTGTTACACAGATATCTTTTCTTGCTGATATCCTCATTATTTCCAAGTCAGTACCTGCTAAATTGTAGAAGTAATCTAGTAATCTATATCATATGGTCCAGAAGAATCCTCTGCACCTCCAACAAAAAAGGTACTGATCCAGAAAAAAGATAATGCCATAATAATTTACAGTTATAAAAACATTTTTGTCAAAAATTAAAAATGGTAGAAGTAACCCATCTCTTTAACAAATAATAGACTAGAGACAAAAATGCTCTGCTCTAGATGCGGTACATATGCTAAAAATTTCAATTTTTTATCTTTCGCTAGATTCAATTATTTAAGATCATGGTCACACAAATATTCTGTCATATTAATCTGCATTTTATAAAAATTAGTGTTTGTACACCAGACAAAACTTTCTAATTAATTCATGTGACAATATTTTAAGAGGTCGCAAACATTGCAAATGGCGAAAAGATGCTAAAATTTCAAAAATGAATTTTGGGGGAATTACTTATTGCAACCTACATTTAAGTAAAGAAAGGTATTTAGCTAAGGACGTAGTTAATGTTTGCAAGCTCAATTTAGTCTAATTCATGTTCTAATTACCAAGCACATGATAAAACAAAAGAAAAACCGTTTGCATGAGAACTCTGAAATTCACGGACAATATACCAAAGCAACTCATACCTGAAATAAGCATATGCTGGTCTACAATGTTTAGTGCCAATTAGTCAAAATAATGTTCGGGTTTTCAAGTCATTCAAGGAAAACTTACTTCTGGGTTTCTACTTTCAGTTTCAGTTTGAAGTCAAAATGTACTTCTTAACATTTCTGACATTATTTTGACAGATGACCGCAAAGTATCAAGGGGTCTAACCTAAAGTAAGAAGATCGATGCTTTAAGACGGCCATTTCATGGAGAGTGGTGTCAATTGGTGATAAAACAGCATTGTTTTGTTTACATCGACCACTAATTCAGTAAAGTAAGTACATTTTCTTGTATTATAGGTATTGTGTATGAGATAACCACCTAGCCGCTTGTTTCAGACATCTGCTTCTGGTCCGTTTTTGTCTGTCCATGCAGTGGTTGAAGCGTGAAAGAAGGGATAGCGGCATAGGGGTCCAAACTCTGCAATGTCTGCAGACTGATTTTGGGAGCTTTAGAGAATTAGATTTCGCCTTGCTGTGTTTGCGGGGTGCGGCATACATTATTTAACACTTTAGAACGTTTCTTCAAATAGGAGCCTCTGTGTTCATTTTTTTTACATTTAAGACGATTTCATGGAGAACTGTCTCACTTTAGGACAATTTCATGGATAACCGCCTTACTTTAGGACAATTTCATGGAGACTTACATAAGAAAGCCATTGTTAATGGATTTAACACCAACTCTTGTTTTCATTTTTTAGGTCTAGTTCCAAACATGAGAAAAAGAAAACCCGTGTTGAATCTAAGAAGAAAATGGAAGGAAACCGAAAGAAAAAGAAAATTATCCCATATCTCCTCACCACTGAAGACGACAAAGAAAAAAATACGTCTTACGTCTCCATCACCGCTGAAATTATTATCACCTAGATCAACATCTGTGAAACGAGACATTGTAATACTTTTAGGTGTTCGAATATTAATTTTTGTTAAACGAAATACAAAGAAAAGCGAATAAATGTAAATTATTTCTGGTCAGGACATTTAATTTTCCACTAAATTCGATGTACAATGAACAGAAACACCTGGTGTTATTATAAGAAGTGTCATAGTCAATATACTTCCACCAATTAACAGTGATTGGCAGTTTGAGTGACCATTAATATCAATTATCAGGGCTTCTTGATAACAATACGGACCGGTGTTGAATAAAGAGTTTTCCCGTGAGGTGTGAATTCACTAATGCCGGTGTATGTTTTAATTCAAAACTTTACCATTGGGTAAAGCTAAAAAGGTAAAAAGCTCTATCAAATGATTGTCATAATAAAGATAATTTGCATAATCAGTATCACGCGCATCCAATCCCGATCGGTATTGCAGTCACGTGCAAACTCAAACAAGTGAAATGCTAAATATGCTAACAACACTTGGATTTCATTCTGCTTCCTCCAATAGTTAGAAACTTAAAAGTTTAATGCAGTTATCGCCTCAATTCAACATGCGTAACTGCCGTGACGACAACGGTATCACCATAAAATTACTATGTCCCGTAAATGCACGTACAAAAGACGACGAAAGTACACTGACTTCTTTTATAGTAACTTAATGTTATTTATCAGTAAGCGGACAGCACATGATCATTAAATGTTAGAAATCGAGATTTGATCTTACTTTAGCATGACCTGATGTGAAACGTTATTATAATTGGAAAGTCGTTATTAAGCCGGAAGTGTTGTTTGACAGACACATACGGCATACTCCAGCAAAGAGATCGCAAATACAAATAACTATCGAATATTACAATACTTGTACATCAAAATATTCTAATGACAATTTTGCTATTCGTTGCCATCCCTAAAAAGAATACATCCACATAAAAATAAAAAAGGTGAGGAGAACAAATGCGTGTACTAAAATCATCATAATAAATATGTTTTGCATGTAGTCAATATAACACAATGTCGAAATACTGGTCGATTGGAAATTATATAAACTTTGAAAGTTTCAGCAAAAAAGCCAATAACACTGGGAACAGTAGGGATTAAGTGCACCTACTAAAAATATCTGATTAAATTGATTTTAATCAGAACTTGATTATATCTGAAGATGGTATTAAAGGCAGGGGATCGTAACCCTGCAGACTAGCAGACACTTTGCTTTTGGCCCAAGCAGATACCTTGTAAAATACCCAACATGTGGGAACAGCCTGATGGTAAAATTACCGCTAAATACACTGGTTAAAAGTTCTAAGTGCACACTTTTCAATTTTTAATATCTTAAAGTAAACTTATTCAAATTGAATGAAAGTTTGACTTAATGTTAATAATGATCAAACAACAATAATTTTTTGAAAACTGTGCATATGTTTTACGTTTTACGTCATCCACGTCGGCATACGCTTTTTATGCATTATCCCCGTTCTGCAAGCGAAATTTATTTTTTTACAATCGTTTTTGTTTTTCACATGTTCACCGACTCAAGACAAACACGAAAAACACACCAACAAATTGTAACCATGAAACGGTTGACATCAGCAGACAAAGACATTGCCGTCAAAATTCTTTTCACAGGCACAACTTCAAATTTGTTGTAAACAAATATTGACGGTTTTCGTAAATGCAAAAGAAATACCTTATTTTTGCATATTTTATTAATTTAAGAAGAAAATCAAACGATATTATTTTCTAGATTGATTACGTTGCTTACGTTGAACGCTGATGTTACTCAATTACGTCATTAAATATTTACGTAAAACAACGTAAACTCGAAAAAATTAGTGTAACATTTGTTGGATAAGCGTCCAATAAATAAAATTTAAAACTAAAATTTATAGAAATTCAATAAACTTCAAAATCGAATTATTCGAAAATGACGCTTATTCGGTCAAAAGGCGTATCGGAAAACTGGTCAATTTTATCGAAATGAATACATTTTTTTTTCGTTTGGAAAGGCTGTTACACATCTATAATAGAAAATTGTATCATCCCAAACTGCTAGACAATTCAAAAACTTTTGGCACAAAACATTGTGTGAAAAATGGAATTTTCTCCTTGAAATCCTGTAAAAACGTTATGGATAAAATAAAGTTGAGTGTGTTGGCTCATCGTGCCCAGCAGACCATTACAAAGCTACAGAAAGCTATTTCAGTGCAATGGAATGGCAAACTACAGTATTTCCTTTAAATCTGCATGAAATTTAAATTATACAGAGATGAGAAAACGATCACAAATGATAGCCGATGCAATGATAATTAACTTGAGAATTGCTTTCTGAGAACAAGTGAGCTAAAATATTATTATTTTTTAATCTGGTTAAGCAGACTTAAAATTTTTGGTGTGCTTTAATAAAATATTGATTCTTCTTCATTGTAATTTACACTATTTTGAAAGATTCAATCAAATTATTGGAAAAATTAACATTTATCAAGTGTGCACTTTTGACTAGTGTAAATAATAAAAATCAAGGACACTTTGGCGCTAAATCAAAACCATCACACTTGCCTCGCAGTGCCGAGACATCCGAATGGTTAAACATGGCTTTTCCCGCCCGTACTTCCGGCAAGGGGGTGGGGGTGGGAGAGTGGATTCATATGACTTTTCGACTGGTGCATACGTTAAAATGGGATGTCTTAAGGTGAAACTGTGTCGCGTAATCCGTTTTAAGCACTAAAGTATAGTACAGTCATGGATACCTAACAAGCAATGATATACTGGTCTTAATTGTGCTCATTGCATTTAATGGGTGCAGTTCTTGACTTGCCAATATAATCATGTTCAATACATGGTACAATTGCAATAAAAATTACAGATATACTTCTGTTCATTATAAACTAATCAGTGTCTAACCTCTCCAAAATTTATAGCTCTGCATGAAATTGTCCTAAAGTGAGACAGTTCTCCATGAAATCGTCTTAAATGTAAAAAAAATGAACATAGAGGCTCCTATTAGCACAGGAAACGTTCTAAAGTGTTAAATAATGTATGCCGCACCCCGCAAACACAGCAAGGCGAAATCTAATTCTCTAAAGCTCCCAAAATCAGTCTGCAGACATTGCAGAGTTTGGACCCCTATGTCGCTATCCCTTCTTTCACGCTTCAACCACTGCATGGACAGACAAAAACGGACCAAAAGCAGATGTCTGAAACAAGCGGCTAGGTGGTTATCTCATACACAATACCTATAATACAAGAAAATGTACTTACTTTACTGAATTAGTGGTCGATGTAAACAAAACAATGCTGTTTTATCACCAATTGACACCACTCTCCATGAAATGGCCGTCTTAAAGCATCGATCTTCTTACTTTAGGTTAGACCCCTTGAGTATTGTAAATAAGTGTTTACGTGATACCTATATCATTTTTCTTGACGTTTTAAACAGCCATTCCAGACTTCTTGTGCAAACAGTATTTCTTTTTTGTGTGTGTCTGTTCTATGTAAATAAAGCATTTTTTTTTCAAACAACTTGAGCATCCAAACTTAAATAAAGCCATGTGACACTATATTTCTTCACGTTTATTGGTCTGCCAGTGAGAATAAATTTCGAGTTTTGAAAAGGTACATCAAAGTGTTTGACTTCAAACCGAAAGTAGAAACCCGGAAGTAAGCTTTTCTTGAATTTCTTGAAAGCCGTAACATTATTTTGACGTATTGGCACTAAACATTGTTGACCAGCATATACTTATTTCAGGTATGAGTTGCTTTGGTATATTGTCCATGAATTTCAGAGTTCTCATGTAAACGGTTTTTCTTTTGTTTTAGTATGTGCTTGGTAGTTAGAACATGAATTAGACTAAATTGAGCTTGCATACATTAACTACGTCCTTAGCTTAATACCTTTCTTTACTAAAATCTAGGTGGCAATAAGTATTTCTCACAAAATTCATTTTAGAAATTTATGCCACTTTTCGCCATTTGCAATGTTTGCGACGCCTTAAAAATACTATTCTCAAACAAACAAAAATTGATCAAGGAATGATTTTGCTGAGACAGATTGAGAACACACATTGAAATGGTAATTTTCGATATTTAAAACTGTTTAAGACGATACCTCGCGGCGGTTTAATAAGCATATGACTTCTTGATATTTGAGATAGAACGAGATAACATCAAATATCTTTCATAGAATTGTAAAAACAGATTCAGTAGAATGAGATAGAATGGTAAAGGGATGCATTGCTGTACTAATTTACCTACAAGCTTCGTGTTTTTTTAAATATAAGTACCAAATCCGGCATAAAAATAACCTACTAGTAAGAAACTTTTAGACCGAGAAAGCTTCATGCATTCTGAAGTGTTAGTTTCACAACGAATATTTTACCACCGATGGAAATGAGTTATCATCTATATTTAACAAATCATCAAGATAAATCAATGCGTTTGAAAAATGCGTTGCAGACTTAATCAAAACGGAGACCTGAGCTGACATGTTTTAACTGGAACTGTGTTCATAGAAATGCTCAATATTCTTAAATTAACCTGGTCAGATGATTTCCCAAGTTGTTCAATAACCCATATAGTCATTTACCTGACCGTTTCAAGGCGGTAATCCCTCGGGTTCTCATTTTTGTTTATTGTTAGTGGTGTCTCTTTTGAAACTGATCATTTTATTAACCATGCTCTCTCCCTCTCTTCTTCTTGACTGTGTGGGGAGGCTGTTTTTTCTGAATGTGGCGATTCCTGATATGCATATTTCACCTGTTTAACACGAACCGCCGGATATAAATGAAATAAATTAAAAGTCTTACTGAGTTTTGAACCAAGTATGGGATCTGTTTCACCAACTCCTTCACACACAGGTGGACTTCGATATAGCCAGTTTCTTTCTCATTTCTAACCAGCTGATCAAAGGCTATATAAATACCGACTATTCCAAAAACCTCACTGTTTTCATCACTGAAAATAAAAACACATAATCGACTTTTTTGCGAAAAACCGACATTTAGTCGACAGTGATATGTAAATTCTTTTACATCAAATGTACTAAAGCGCATGTATCTTAGAACCAATGAGCCCTTTCTGATCAGGAACCCTTTCGACAACTAAAAAAACCTTGACTTGTTTTGTATCCACATTTGTTAAAAAGTCATATTTTTCTGTTTGCTAAGTATTTATGAATGCTTACAGTATTATTGTGTCAACAAACCTTGCTAAAGTTTTACCTTTTCAGTGCGTGCCACAATGCCAGACCGAGCTTTAATTTAGATGAATTTATCCAGTGCAGATATAAAGTTGAACTGTTGATATATTAATTGTCCAAACACCAATCAATCAATTCATAGAATATACACAGGCGTTATTAATTGCGCTCACTTTTTAGAAAAATATTGTGTTGTGCTCAATCCGGGTCTTTACCGGAGGGGCAGCATTGTGCATTTCTAATACTACCTACGAGAAGGCTCGATCAATCTGCACCAGCTATGTTTTAATATTAGTCGTGTTTGCTTCCAATGTTAAGCTTTTCTCTATAGACATATGTTAACATCGAAAGTAGCATATACATGTACAGTTGTTTTAAACGTATGAAAATGGTGTAAAATAATTTTTTAGATTATTGTAACCATAATTGAACAATTTGGTGTTATGCAGAAGAGAATACGCAGAGTAAACAAAACTTTGTTCAATGTTGTTGACATATCGTTTTTTTTATTACACTGTATTTCCCTTTTTAGAATTTCAAGATCAGTTTAATAAAATAAAGGCTATGCAACAATGGCCATAGTTTTTATAGTTTTTAATACATATATGAATAAAGCGAACTATTTAATACCACATTGTATCATTTTCAAACAACTCGTCACCTTTAAACACTTCCTTGGTTTGGCAATAAAATCATACAATTTACTAAACTGCCTCGTGTTTGCAACAAATAAGACTTCGAAAGTCTTTGAGAGCTTTTTAAAACGATACAGTTGAACTTTTGCATGTAATTTTCAACATTAATCTTTGACGTTAATGTTGCAGAAAAAATCATCACATAATGACATGCAGTGAAAACTCGTTTTATTGTTAAATTTAAATGTGTGGTTTTGTGATTTTATATGGATCAAGCGATTCTAGATTTCAAAAGCTATGTATTACTAAGCTGCACTTCATTTCTATGTATTCTTAGTTTAATTTGAAGCAAAATCTCAAATGAATTGTTGTGCATACGTGTCTTTTTTTAACAAAGTGGAATTACTGTTAATAATGTGTAAGTAATATTTCTTGATAATTCTACGCTTTTCGATGAGCAATTTTAAAACGTAGATTTTAATGTTGTATTTATTTGTAAAACATGTTTTTATGTCGAAACCGCATACACTGGCTGAAATGTATTACGCAAACGTGCTGTAAAAATAACGCTGATGAATGCAAATGACGCATTTTATTTCTATCCTACTATATATGCACACGTTTTAAAATAAGTTATTGCCGCATATTCAAAATATTATATCAGTACGATCATACAATCCCTTTACAGATCTGGCTCATCTAAATAATTGTCTTTGTATAAATAAATTAATAGAATTAAAGCAAAACGTTATCCAGTAAAATGAAATTCAAATATCGGTTAAACATACAATGAAAAAAAGCAATGCAACTCTTCTTATCTTTATCAACATTTTTCTACCTGGCACAAAAGTAGAACTCACCTGCACTGGAATAATGTTGGACAACTTGAATCCGTGCTTAACTTGTTTATTGCCGTTTGGAGCTCCATTAAGGCACACACAGTTCGGCTGGATTTATTCCCACACGAACAGGGCATATGGAACAGAGTAATCTCTCTACTTTCCCTATCCTGTGGGCTGGAGTCGTCCCCGCATGGATAGGGCATATCGAACAGAGTTACCTCTCTTTTTTCCTCAGCCTGAGTTGACATTAAAAAACCTTTAAGAATCACTGAAACTGCTACCGTTAGATGGGTTTATAAATGACGATGCCTTAGTTAAGATAGATCAAAAGATGTTATAACTAAAAATGTATGTCACGTATTATGTTCTATCCGTGAAGATTTCTCAAGAATTGACATAAAACAATGATAAAAAGGTCAAATATGCATATCAGGAATCGCCACATTCAGAAAAATAGCCTCCCCACACAGTCAAGAAGAAGAGAGGGATAGAGCATGGTTAATAAAATGATCAGTTTCAAAAGAGACACCACTAACAATTAACAAAAATGAGAACCCGAGGGGTTACCGCCTTGGAACGGTCAGTGGCAAATCAAATTGCCACTGGGGGTTTAAACCAGGTTCTAGGGTGCACCAACCTCACACTTGCCCCAACAGGTTCTCATATCACAAAACAAATACAAGTTGTCTTGGTGAAACAACTCCAACCCACTTATCGGCTCAACAGTGTTGCATGCAAAAGCACACAAACATATAAAACATAAGAATCTAATAGAATTGCATAAGCCAAAGAGCGGGTACTCAATGAATATAAAGATTTATTCTTGTGCTAGTGTTTGCAAAAAAAAAAAAAACTTTTTTAGCAATCCGGTATTTATTGGTAAGTTTGGAATATCAGGTACACTTAGCACTGAAGCACAGAGATTCCACTCATCGTACGGCTAAATTATTAGAACTTGTGCTATCATTTAAATTAATGTATTACCTTAAAAATATTACGCGAAGTAACGAAAGGCGTGTCCCTACCTTCGAAATACTGTATGTTTTCACAGTAAAATGGTTTGCGTCTTCTTTAATGTTGTCATATTTCACAAGTATGTCATTTTCAGTAGAAACTTCACGTTTCAAAACAAATGCATCATCAAGCGCCTGAAACAGTAACAACATAGTCGAGAACAGCTTAATGATACTGTGCGATATATAAACCCACTAAAATGTACAATTCACAAGAATACAGTATTAACGTGAAATCTGCATAATTGTGCGTTAAATCGTCCCTCTGTATTCCCACAATTTGTTTTCGTCAATGCCAATTTGTTTTAAATTTCTGGGGAAAATAAATGTACTTAAGCCGATCTGCTATCGGGTTAGGCGGTATGCTCCGGGATTACTTATATTGATATATAGTAACCCTGTTAAGATTTATAAAGTAAAAATGTTAAGAATAAGTGTAAAGTTTTCAAGAAAACTATCGATTTGACATATGATGAAGCTAATTTTAGTAATAGATAATTAATTATATAGCCGATTTTTGTTGTCATTATACCACGCATGCGACTCGTGTAGTACATATACAACCTAGCATACCTTGTCAAAAAGAATGTAAAATCGAGCTGCTTTTAGTTTTAGTCTGAAAATAATCCTTCGAAGGTTCCATAAGCACTGTTATAAGCACACAACAGTTTGGAAGGAATCTATATTTGAACAGCTTTCTTGATACATATTGAGTTGGGCTAGCCGACGTTGTCGCGAAGAACGCGAATTGTAACACTGCTGCCTGATTTAATGTTAATATATGGTACGTTGTGGTAACACCGTTATGGGTTATATTGTATTGTTTCTGTACCGTATAAGGTGCGAGTTAATACATATAAACGCCCGGTATTCATTGTCTAAAAAACAGTATTGATTTTCTTTTGGATATGTAACAACTTAATTGGATATTGAAACACGTTAAAATATATTCTGGATATATATTGTGTGAAATTTAAGTCTGTAGAATCTTGAAATTGTTTTAGTTAATTTACTTTAGAATAGAAAATCCAGTGTGGCGTAACTTTAAAAAAATGAATACAGTCACTAGAAAACTAATTTGGAAATTAAATAAAACATTAAATCTTCGCCACAGACATGGCCAGTAATATGCACATTAATTTGCCCACGAACAGGTCATTTCAAACTTAGCCGGCTATATTTTCTGTCTGGTTCAGAGTCTTGAAGTATAGTACTCCACATAAAAACAACGCTTATTCAATGTTCTGTTACAGAACTGAGTTTAACAAAGTAGCTTTAAAATAGCTTTATGAAAAATATATTGTAGTTTTGTTGTAGAGGATTTCACTCCAGTATTCGAATACGTGTCATTAATTGCATGTACTAACAAAATTAATCAACAGTCGATTATCATGCAAGTAATGGACACAAGAGAACGGTAATTAATGTGTTGAAATGTTTCGAAATACCCCCGAATTCCTGCCGTAACGCAGCATCACAACGTTTTTGATTCGTCTATCCCAAATTTCTCTCCAAACTATGCGTTCCTGGTTGACAACACTATCTTTGGATTCTGGAATGCAAGAAAAGTAGTTCTTAACCGTTGGGAATTGAAGTTAATACAATGTAATTGTGCTTATACGTGTATACGAGGGTGGATCAAAAAGTTCGTGGACTTTTGTCATTGTATCTTAATTTGGAACACGTTCGCAATAAATTATATACTAAATTCAATCAGAACACAAACGTAACAAACTGAGCTAAAATATTCATATATAAAATCGATTTCAAAAGCGCATGGCTTATTTGAATAACCATGGTAACACGTAGGCGGCGCACGCCGTTGCCATTGTACTTTATAAAGCATATATCTGTCAATAAAAACAAAACTACTAGTTGAAACACAGCCAAATTTCGCAACGTCAAAGCACGTTATACAAATGATGCAATACCGAAATTTTACGTCATTCTGACTATGCGTTTTAAAAACAGTCAATATTTAAGAAAGCTATCACCAACGTTAAAAAGTCAGAAATGTCGCCGTCAGATCGTTCGGAAATACGCGCTATTATAAAATTCTGTCATGATCTTTAAAAATCACCTCATGAAAGCTATAATAATTTAGCAGCCGCAAATGAAAAACTTCCGTTAGCCGAGCTCTAGATTTTTAGTTGTACCAGTGTTTTTTTACGGTCAGAAGAGCCATTAAATAGGCCTGGTGTATGGAAAAAAGAAAACAAATCGGCGTTACGTCAGTGACGTCAAGCCGTGAGGCGATTGAAGCGGACTAAAGTCTAACTATTGTGGCGCTTTTCGACCTATTCTAGACTGGATGAGGTACCGTGCAACGGATATTGCAGAACAAATGACATTTTTTAAAGGTGTGTTAATAATTTATTTACAAGTATGTTTTTTCAAAAAATGTTTTTGTTTGGTATTTGAATCATTACGAAGTCATAAATTATCAAATAGGAATCAACAAGTTATTTATAATTTAAACAGCAACACAGACTGTGTCAACAATGCAAAGACTTGTTATATATTAACAAATACAAATTTGTAATAAGTTGTTTGAACAGTTACACGCTCGTTGCTAAAGTACCGCGATACTGTGGGTATTGCATTCCCGGTCGTTTCTTCGGTGGTACGAGCGAGAAGATGGCCACTTTTTAGATCGCCTCATAACTACTTGCGAGACTTTGACCAGCAATGATACACTTCTATGTTCGATCACTGGAACCCCGGCATCGCATTCCGGTGACGGTGTCTATTTAAAAAAACTTAGAACATATGCCGCTTCGCTAACGCTGTGCCCGTGAAGTAACGTCGTTGACGTTATTAGATCTAATTTGACGTGCGCCGGATAGCGGTTAGTGTATGACTTTAATTGTTCATAGTTTTTTTATGTGATGTCATATTATACTGATATTTGGTAAAAATATGCTGGACATATTCCAATTAAAGCTTGTGTAATTGTACTTGTGGTATTTTGAATAATATAAAAACTATAACAAAAGTCCACGAACTTTTTGATCCGCCCTCGTACCTGTAACATATTGTCCATATTTGCCAAACATATATTTAAAAAATGAACCAGTCAAAACATTTTAGTCAGTGAAACAAAGCTCTAGTATATGTTGATAGCAAATTGTGTGTGTTTCACTTCCTTTATTTGTTATCTATTTAGAAACATAATTCTTGATCAATGAATACAAGACTATGTAACTATACCTATAAAAACAATATACGCAGAATCCCTCTTTTCCTGGAATAGAGAAAGTGGAAATGATATCAACAATGTTTGATTGTATTTGCTTTCAGACTATGCAGTTTTGTGAGCTCAAACAAATGGATGGAAGAAAATATAATCCAACTCAGTGCATTTGAAATTTAAATATATTCTTGCCATTATATAAGACTTAAATTGGTTCACTATAAGTATTTAAACTTTTATCCTTCTAACTGGATTTTCTGGACGTAACGTATTGCATGATGGGCCTTCAGTCGTCATTGCACTGTCATCTGTTAAAAATATATCAAAATAATTTAGCGGCAAAAAATAGTTCAATAACACTTTGCACAAATAATCGTTATTAACCTATCTTTATTTTACATTTGTTAACGTTTGTAAGTCATAATGATACCACATAATGTTGCAAGTATTATTTTACTCATGTGGGCATTAAAATGATGTTTTGTGTTGTGTAGATTGTGTAAATTTATATAAATAGAATTTTAGGGAATTTTAAGATCTTGTTATTTTCCTTTACTGTTCTTACTTGTCTATTAACATGTATATACGAAATAAAGATGGATTGAAAAATTTAAATTTATTTGTGCAAAGGTTCATTGAAAGGTATTTTGCCGTTAGAGAGATTCTGATAATTTTCTATGTTATTGATGAACGCGTAATGGTGACGGTTAAAGTTAGTTAACACTAGAACAAGGTTGAAGACCATGGACTTAAGAGTAAAGAAGACGCTCGTTGGAATAATTGTTTTTACTTTTTATCAATACTGATACAGGTTAAAATGTAAAAATACCACTTAAACATTATCAAAACGGCAATTTTACCCTGTTTGATTGGTAAAGTTTAGATGATAGAAGAATAAGGAAGTCTGGAAAAACAGCCGGATAACTTATTTTAGATCTACCCAGGAATATTTCTTAGTATTATGTATTATTTTTATTTATATTACCTCGTCTCAAAAAGCCTTTTTGCGCGTAACGACATCAAGGGACCTTTAGGACGTAACAGATAACAACGTTAATTTACAGTAAGTGTCCTTCCTTATGCCTGATAACCAACACAATGTGCGAACAAACAAGGCATAATGTCACAGAAGGCTCTGTATGCCATATCCTTCTCCGGCGAAAGCATAGCAGTATCAGGAAATGTGAAACAAAACAAAACGGACAAAGATACATTGTATACGTTCAATACCATACTAAGTGAAACTTAATGTTTTCCGGAAATGAAACTTATTATAATAAGTGACTGTCTAAAATTATGTTTTACAACCACGAAATCGAACATTTCACGTTTCGATCAAATTTTGGAACGTCATTTGATAAAGAACGATTAGAAATGCCATATATGATATGATGAATGCTGATAGTAGAACAATAGTTTAACTTTTCTGTTTTGATGAAATGCTTATGTAATCAGTTTTTCTAAAACATTATTTTTTTAACTATAAAGCCATTTTAAGGTTAATTCATAGCAAAGTATGAGAAACATAAATGTTTAGCATTCATACTCACCTGCTTGTTATAATCGTATATAGGCATAACTGTGTCAACTGCCATTTGAAAATCTGTAAGCAACAAGGGCGTTATTTATGTACTCAATGTGCACTTAACAATAACACATCAAACATGTATTTTGGACGTCAAACATGAAATATCTATGCATAATAATATCTTAAATATCAAAATAAAGCTATCGAAACTTCTGTTCTGTTCTGACAAAGTCATACAAACGCCATATTTAGTGTTAGTTTGTTTCAAACGAGAAATTCAACGATTACAAAACACGGCGAACTGCGAACGTGTTAAAACTTGTAACCATTTAAAACGCAGTTGTAAGAAACAAGTGAAATATGGAATGGCAACACATACAAAACATAGCCTCCCTACGCAGCAAAAAAAGAGAGGAAAAGAGAGCATGTATTTATAAGTATGTCAAATTCACCTTATACTTGGAATATATCATCAGCATGAACAATGAACAACAACAAAATCGGTTACAACAAGAATCATAACTCCAGTTTGACTATTTTTGAGTTATGTCCCTTTCAAATGCAAATTTGACATGAAACTTAATGTTGCATATTATTTGAAAGTACTTGTTCTAATCATTAATTACTTGGATTGAATCATCAACATGAACAGTGCCATTGGCGACAACAAAAAAAAATAAGTCTTGTTTCAATATTTTTTTAGTTATGCCCGTTCAAATGCAACTTTAACATGAAACTTAATGTTGACTCAAATTTTGAAATTACTTGTCCTATTCTCAGAATTTTATGGAAGTAAACAACACCACACACGGAATTATTTTTACATGTTTACTAAATGTTTATTATACAACGTTTCGGCATGAACGCCTTCATCAGGTAAAATGTATAAACGGAAGTAACGTCAGACGTTGACGTCAGCGCGCCAAATACAATGACGTTAACTGGCGCTAGAATCAACGTAAACGTCAACGTCTAACGTAAAATGGCGGAAAATAATTTTAAAACAGTGAAAGGGAAATGAAGAAATAAAACGAAAATGTATAGTGTAACCATATGATGCTGGATTAGAAAATACAAAAGAATCCTATAGAATTATTATTAAAAAACTATAAATAGGATACAACAGCAACATGCTTACACTGTATAATGCTACTTAACTTTAAACATTACTAAATTATTTCACTGTTTTAAAGTTCAAATATCGAAGAGCACTTTTGAGTTCAGTCCATCCGGATGCAGCGTTTTTAGCCTGTGAATCCAGAATGTTTCTTTACAAAGACGGTTTACAGTATTTTTCACAATGTCGATTGGCATAAATGAAAAATTTGACAAACTGTGTTTGTTAGAATTAAAGTGTGAAGCGACCAGTGAAGAGAACGCCGGATCAGTAAAATTGTTCACATCAAATCTATGGCTGTTCATACGTTTTGAGACTTGCTGAGAGGTTTGACCAACATATTGCAAGTTGCACTCAGTACACGTAATAAGATAAATAACGTTATCTGATTTACATGTAGTGTTATAACGTAGATTAAATGTTTCCCCTGTATTGTGACTTGTAAACTGAGTACCTTTGTTGATATTTTTACAATGTGAACATCGAGGTCTATTGCAACTATTAGCTCCTTGAATGTTATCTTGCACGTTCAAGTCAGATTTTATTAGGTAGTCGCTTAAGTTTTTAGGACGTTTAAACGCAACTATGGGTGTATAATTTTCGTTAACATCCCGCACACTTTTTTCTTTAGATAATTTGAGAAGATCCCAATATCTATTAATAGTTCTACCGATATTAGGTAACGAAGGATTGTAGAATACTGTGAAAGGAATAACAGACTTTTCATCTTTTTCAACAGATTTTAACGCTTGATCTTGTGACAATGCATTGACTTTATCAAATGCACTTTTAATTACAGAAGAAGGATACCCTCTATCCATGAAATGGTCTCCTAGTATTTTAAGAGACTCGTTAAACTTCGTGTCATCAGATATAATACGACGATATCGTTTTGCTTGGCTGTAAGGAATACTATTTTTGCATTTTTTGGGGTGACACGATGTGTAATCCAAATACTGGTGCATGTTTGTTTCCTTTTCGAACAGTTCTGTGGCAACATCTAATGAGTCGGTTTTAGATATTTTAATATCCAAAAATGATACTGACTGTTTAGATATAGTATAGGTAAATTTAATGTTTTGGTGAAATTTATTTATATTGTCAATAAATGTATTCAAATCCTCTAACGAATGATCCCAGATCATGAAAATATCATCAAGAAATCTGAACCACACTGTAGGCTTTAAATTGATAGAATTAATAAACTCTTCTTCGAATTTACCCATGAATAGTGATGCGTAAGTAGGAGCCATAGGGCTACCCATAGCTGTACCCATTTTTTGCAGATAAAAATCTTTGTCAAATTTAAAATGGTTATTTTCCAGCACCAGTTGAATCAGCCTAGCAATTTCATCGCAACTTAAACGCCCACTATGTTTATTTTTTTCCAAAAAATGTTTGCAAGCATCAATCCCGTCTTTGTGGGGAATATTTGTGTATAATGAAGAAACATCAAGTGTTACCAAATACGAGTTTTGACTTTTAAATTTGTGATGTTTTATCTTATTTATTTTTTTTTTGTCCTATTCTCTTAATACTCACAATATATCATTAACATGAACAATTTCATCTGTGACAAGAAAGATAACTCCTGTTTCAATATTTTATGAGTTATACCCCTTTTAAATGCACCTTTAACATTAAACCTTATGTTGCATATAACTTTTAAAGTACTTGTCCTATTCACCTAATACTTGGAATATATCATCTGCATGAACAATGCCATTGGTGACAAAAAGAATGAAAACTCTGGTTTGACTATTTTATGAGTTATGCCCTTTCAAATGCAACTTTAATATGAAAATGCTGGCTGTAACATTGAAAGTGCTTGTCCAATTCACCTTATACTTGGAATTTATCATCTGCATGCAAATAGCTATTGGTGAAGAATGATAACTCGGGTTTCACCATTTTTTTAGTTAAGATAATTTCAAATACAATTAAGTAGACACATGTGTTCCATGGTTTAATATTACAATAAACTTGAATTAAGTCTTTTTAGCATATATGATTAAACATAGGCCCACGTTTCAACTTTTTGCAAGCAGGCGACACATGTGTTTCGCGGAACACCAAATTTTAGTTTTCTTGATAGCGTTCAATTCTATTGCATATTTTGCACATTCATATATATTAAATTTTGTTGTTTGGTTTTTATATCTTGCGTTTTTGTTTTCGCCAGTTTAGTTATAAAATTTTCCAAGGTTCCTCGATTTTCAGTTAACAGTTCATATCATATTACCTTTATTACAACATAGTACAAAAAAACCGTAAGAAATGCAGTACTTTTATTGAAAACTCATTGTGGCGTTGCCATTTCAGCAATAGACGCAAGTGGCTTTCGTTGACATGTCCATACATGTCCCTCTGACTGTGACAGAAATTAAATCCACACTTTTTACTGACTCATACAGGACAGAATAAACAAAACACTACTTACCATATATTACGTTATAAACGGATAATTACCTGATACGGGTTTTATTTCTTTCCAAATGCACTGAAATATTTGACATATGTTGAGTATGAAATGTTTAAAAGCACTTTGCACACTATTGTAATTTGAATTTGTACATAATTATATGCATGCATATGTAGTTTATTTTGACAACTGAATTTATTTCTATCGCTTCAATTTTAAGCTCAGTAACTGTTATGCGTTTGTTTAAGACAGACACGATAACAAAGCTAGGAATGAACACGATTCGTCTTCAAGAAAGTTATACCTCATAGTCCTCTCTCGTAATCCATTTCATGTTTTCTTCAAACTGATCCACTTTTAACTTTAGTTTCATTCTGGTACAAATATCGGTTGGTGTGGATGTTTTTTCAGGTCCTTGTGATGTCTTATCACGGCTAATTCTTGAAGCAGATCTCTGAAAAATATAAAAAATAAAACAATACATTCAGCTGGAAAAATATTTTAGTTTTTGTTACATTTATTTCTTGAGCCATCTCTCTGCGACGGCGGAAAATCTTCTACAAAATTAATGCAGCGTCGGAACAACAGAATAAACAATACTATCACATACAATATATGTTTTCTTATCCTAATTATAGGCCTACTGTATCGACTTTTTAAGACCGGATCGTGTCGTTTTTTTACTGACTGGATAATATTTATGTTAGAGTTGGCACCTCTATTTATAAACAAGTTAAAGATAATTAAGACATTCCTATCGGTACATATTATGTACCGCCTTGTTGCTGATCTTTTTAAACTGAGATTACGAAAATGACTTAAGTTATCTCTTTTTGTAGAACATCAATATTAGATTATATCAGCCTTTAAAAGGCGCCTCAATGCATCTTTACAATTTGATAAATATAGATAACTACCATTTACATTTAAGCAAAAAAATGTCCTTATACATACCACAGTTATAAAGCAAAATATTTGAAAAAAGCAAGCAAACTTTCTTAAACATAACCTATCCATTCAACTAGTTTTCGTAATAGCTAATTTACATTTGAAAGTCATGCATAAAGTGAAATGCAGGAGAACCCCGCCTAAAAACCACGACAGTATGATCAGAACCTTCCCTGTCATCGCATTCTTTCTTATTTTACACCATGGGCTCTGGTCTCGATAAGGTAAGTGAGTACCGGCCTTTTTGCTTAACAATTCTATTAGCTTCTTATTTTTATATGTACGCGTGCTTTTGCATATAAAACTTTGTCGAGTTGGTTGGTGGTTTGGAGTTATTTCACCAAAAACACTTAAAATTGTTTGTTCATATGGGAAACTTTTGGGGCAAGTGTTAGGTTGGTGCACCCCAATATCAAACGACTTGCCACTAGGATATAACCTAAAACTAGCCCAAACTAGTACAAGTTGTCTTGGTGAAATAACTCCAACCCACCGAATTATTAGTTGTTGTTTTCTTTGTAAGTATCTGGTTTATGATTAATTAAACAATATAGACAAATGTTTTAGCAAGTATTATGTGCTTCGGGAGTATGTTTAGAATGATTGGATGATGTTAACGATTAGTTTAATTGAAAAGAATTGTGAACATGTTACATTTTTGTCAAAAACAGCTATCGATGTCTTCACCCGATAAATAACTTTTAACTTGCACATTCACAAGTCATAAGTCAGTCATAAGCATTCAGCATTTCAAGTGAATGTAAAATTTCCGGTACATGTATGCAGCTAAAATTAAACATTATGGCTATACAGAGTCACCTCGTTTGTATGACTGATATTAAAAGTTATTTGTACATTGGGAATCTCTTGATACATTTCTTAACGAGTTTGAGTCTAAATATATATAATGTAGATTCCAAAATGATTTGTGATAAGCTTGGTGCTTAAACAAACTTTGAATATTATATAATGCTATCAGGAATAGCCACATTAAGAAAATTGAACCTATGCACATAATCAAAAAGAAAAGGAAACAAAAGAAGTGACAGAGAACAATTTACTGCGAATAGAGCACAGAGTGTTAAATTAGCGAGTACTCGGTGGCAGTAATTAAAGAAACGAGCTTAAATCGATGTTTGACTGACTATATAAAGATGTGATCTTGTTGATACTATTTCCATAACTCCAGGTAATTATTGTGTATTGTTAAGCAAGAAAATATTACGTATGTTTACACTCTAATGTATAGAAGCAACAACAACACTACATGCACATCAACATACAATTTTAAGGATAATATCCATTACATTGAAAGCTGTACATATATTTTGTTTAGATTGAGTTAGTTATCCTAGTTTATACGTGATGTGCCTGTTATAGGTTGGCATAATCCTCTTGATAGACGTGTGAATGTGCTTAATTCTAGTTTATCAACCTCATTCCTGTAACAGATGTAAATTTAGAGAATATTCATACATCACTCTCATAAAACGTAACGCAGTTATATAGATTTAATTAGATTATCTAATTCTTTTGAAAGTATAACTTGTCGTATAAGAGTGATTAATCGTGATTAATTTAATGCAAGGATATTAACCAACCTCGTTTTATTCAGGGTTGTGGAGCTGTACCTACATTATTATCGCGATAAATGTGCTTTTAGGTTTTATGCATGTACATAACTCATCATCATAATGGGTGGGATGTGTGCAATTTATCTTTCTCATCTTGAAATAACAAGTTAAGGGCAGACACATATCGCAAGTTTTTTTTTTATAGAAGTTTGATAGGAAGTGTTTACTCTCCTTAGGCTTGCTTATGAAAGACGTAATGTTTGGGCATTTAACTAGTCCACCACATGATAGATAGAAGCTTCTGTTGGACGTCTTACCTCAAATCCTTCTTTGTTTTCTAAGCTGCCGTTTAGTTCGACGACGTTTTCTTGTCGTGCTGGCTTTTGTTCTTGTTTCGGTTCCGTATTGTCTTCTGCTGCCGGTGCCGGTCCGGACTTCTGTTCAGACACGAACAATTTATAGCTTTCGTTAGAATTTCTTTTAGAATGGAATGTTAACAATTAAATAAATAAAAGATATGCCGAGAATTTTTATAACACACATTAATTACAGAAAACAACACGGAAAACAAATTACAACCGAATAATTGGTATCACAAAGGTTGCTTTTCATTATTTAGAATTCATAAAGGTAAATTTTAAACTTTACTGAAGAAACTTCCCGCGATATGTATATGAAGGCAAAAATATGTTATCCTGATGTTTTGTAAGCTACTGCAATAGAGTATGGAAAATTGGTTTGTAATTAGTTTCCATATGTATGCGTTGTACTTGTTTAAAATAGCAAACGAGTAGCATTTACTCTAAGACAGCTGTTATTGTATTCACGAAAAGTTTGTAATTAAGGCCCTGCTGCTAAACCTGTAAGCGTGTAATAAAATTATAAGCTTACATGCGAATGTAAATTTAAGACAATGAAAACCAATTGTCACATTTATTTAGAAACAATTAAACAGCAATTAAAATCAGCGTTATAGTTGGATAATAATTTGTAAGCATTTATAGCGAAAATATCATGTTAATGCGTTTATAAACGTTTTCGGTTTAACAATCAGATTGGCCTCGTTTGGAATGGATCGAAATTGTACTATTATTTGTTTAATGGTGCGAATATTGAGTTGCGCTCAACCCGCAGATAGGCGGCGTGGGCAGTAATATGCATTTCCATTACTGTCCATGCGCAGGTTCAATCCAACCGATCCTTTCCGCGCCCGACCCTGTTTTCCGGACGGACGTCCGTAACGTATTTAAACGTGACAAAATTTTGACTTCCCAAAACCCGACCATTTTTTACTGGAGGACGCCCAAAACGTATTTAAACGTATGCTTTTTTTCACGATTTTAAAACCCATAACGTAAATCTGCCTATTTTTTTAATGCCCGTTGATAACTGTATGTTTGAATAAAGCATATACGTTTTTGTCCTTTACCGGTATTCTACCTTTTAATGAAATTCGGAATTTTCAACATGGTAAGAAACCCGATAAATAACTGTAAAACACGTTATCTAACGTTACGGTCTTTTTTCTGTAAAAAAGGGTGGAAAATGCATATCAAGAATAGTGCGTTAAAATCCCGAATTTCAACGCTCTTTTACGTAATGGGGGAAAATTCGGTTTATCGCAGGAAGACTGTAACGTAAAATTCCGTAAATTAATTAATCTAATTAACAGTCATTAATTTTTATGCCATTGCAAAAATGTCATTTTTAAGTTATTACTAGGTAGATATAGGTATTTTTTTAAAATAATGAATAACTGCTTTGGGGCCACCTTTTTATTTTGACAATGAAAGATGAAGAAACAGCAACACATGTAATTAGATTTTTTTTTCTTAAAATTGAACTTTTTAAAATTAATTATTTTCTTATCAGATAATCTTATTCACATGAATTCTATTTCTTACTAAATAATATTTGAGAGAACATATGCGATGCGTTCAAAGGACTAATAGGGTTAAAATACTGATCGATGATTCCGTGTTCTTCTAATTAGCCACTAAAGTAAGGACTTTTTTAAAAATGAAAAATAAATCGACGGGTTTCCGACGAAAAAACAGGGTCGGGTTTTGAAAAGCGATTTTTTGATACGTTTAAATACGTTTCGGGCGTCTTCCCGTCAACAGGGTTGGGTTTTGGGAAGTCAAAATTTTGTCACGTTTAAATACGTTATGGTCGTGGAAAGGATATTAACCTGTGTCGCGATCGGTGGCTTGAAAAGTTCCCTTTTCATCTATTTTATAAAAGCATGTGTAATGTTTGACACTGATAATAACAGTACATACTATGTACTGTTATTAATACAGTTGCATTATGGAATGCGTGTATAACTATAATGTAACAGTGTAAATAGAATAGGCTGTATCTTACCCTTTAACACAACGTGGCCTTAATAAACCCCGATTTAATTAACTTTCGTTCTTTCAAATATGTTAGCCGAACATATTTACAATTTGAAAAACATATCAGTTCCTATTTAAGCATAAATTCTGCTCGTTATTGTACATGCTTCTGTTTATACAACAACCCCATTTAAGCAAAACTTCTAATAAGAAAAACAAAATATTAATGCAAAAACGGTTCATGGGTTGGTTTCAAGTCAAGCTGATGAAAGATTTTTAGTGTATCACAAATGGTTCCTGAGGCTGTGAACTCTTAACAATTTTAATCGCAAACATACGGATGTTAAATATTTATCACAAGCTTCTTACATTCAACAGAAGTAGTGATTGGCGTTCCGCGTCATCGTTTTTCTCCTCTGTGTGCGGTTGATTGTTGTCTTTTCTACAACCTTTCAAACGACAGAATACAATTTAACCCTTTCCTCCATAAATATGCATTTTTACGCATGTTCTGTACTGGTTGCTTACGGTGAGTAATAAGCATATAGTCAAATAGCGAAAAGTGCAGATCCTGTTCAGACGGCAAGGATGTGCTGGCTGATTTGGATCTACATGGATCGCCAATGCCATAAAGTAGTGTAGGTCTATGGAGGTAAGGGTTAAGGTTCAGCAACCCACACACTTTATTATTTGTCAAAACGTCAGCAAAAAAGTACGCAATAATTCAAGAACAGAGAAGAGAAAATAAATGTTGCTTTAACACTATAAGCAGAGCGGAAAGTATTTAATCCTAAGTCTGTAGAGCAATTCGGTTACAAAAATAATGAAAAAGAATGATAATGTTTAACAATATACAACTACTTTGCTAATAAATCACTTTGTACAACTGATCGTGTAATGGTTTTTACCTGAAAACATCGCATTGAAGTTTTCATATTTAATCATTGTAGTGTTTTCATATCTGTCCTGTTCGGTGGCTTTAAAAGTTATTTGTCAACTTGTTTCAGATATGCACGGTTTAAACATCAATTTAACTTATAATTCATTTGATAGTTTAATACTGAAGTGGCGGTCACATGTTTAACTAAGTAATGAGGAAATAAAAACGTGTATGCAATGTGGAAACCCAAGAAACTTCTTCTTTAAGATTCTTTAAAACGTTACTGATGCGATAAAATTGAGCCTGTTGTTCAAAAACCTGATTGTTCTTAAATTGATAGCTGTAAGGCATGGTGTTAAGAGCAAGAATCGGTATCAGCAATTTGATCACACGAAGCGGAAAGACCAGAACGTTTTGACAGCGTTGGACTGAATCGCTAGTTATTTTAGCAACTGTTCGAGTTACTTCTTCCGCGTCTACCGATCGTTTTAACGAGTCGCATCTGTGCAGAGTTAACTCTTTTGATGTCGAAGATAATAAGAAGTAACCAATTAGGAAATGAGGTCATGTTTGAAACCATGAAAAAAAGAAATACCTACGCGTCTATACTTTTTTTTGTAAATACTCACATGAAGCAATCGAGAAACGCTTATTACAACATCTGATTTCCCTGTTTCTGTAAAAGACAAAAATTGTTAAAAATCATTTTCTAGACTTAATTTTTTTAATACTTTTAGAAGTTCACACCGTAAAAAAGCATGCCAAACAATACTTGGTTGTTTCGTAGCAATAAAAAACAACAGTAACTATTAATTTGAATCTACGTAATTTTATTTCCACGTTTACTAAATTGTCGAATAATTTAATTTCAACAAAATTAATTCAATTATAATTTTTTACTTCTCAGACAGGTACATGTAAGCACATCGATTTTGATATTTTTTACATTAGGCCATCATTTTGTTTACTGAAACGCAGAACTTATTTTGCAGAAAGTGAAAAGGAATTAAAAGGGACTCTGTTATAAATAACATTTTACCTGTTGACATTTACACTACTCACAAGTTCTAAGAGCACACTTGATAAATGTTGACCTTTTAAACTATTTAATAGAAGCTAATAAAATAGCTTAAATTACAATGAAGGGTTATTAATATTCTATAAACGCACCCAAACAAATTTAAATCTGCTTAACGTGATTAAAAAATAATAGCATTCTAGCTCACTTGTGCACATTTCTAAAGCAATTCTCAAGTTAATTAGGATTGCATCCGCTATCATTTATGATCATTTTCTCATCTTTGTATCATTAAAAGTCATTAATTTGATGCAAAGTTAAAGGAAATGTTGTAGTTTGTCATTCCATTGCACTGAAATAACTTCTTGTAGCTTCGTAATGATCTGCTGGGCATGATGATCCAAAACACTCTTCTCTATTTTATCCATAACGTGTATAACTCCGTTTCAAGGAGAAAATTCAATTTTTAATATTGTTTTGTGACAAAAGATTTGAATGGTCTTGTAATAAAGGACGATGCAATTATCTATGAAAGATGTGTAAAGGTCTTTCCAAACGACAAAAATTGTTTTCATTTCGATAAAACTGACATGTTTTTTTTACAAAAATAAACGTCACTTTCGAATAATTCGAATTTGAAGTTTAATGAACTTTAATTAATTTTAGTTTTAGAATTTTGATAATTAAATTCTTATCAAACATAGACTAATATCTTCGAGTTTGCGTTCTTTAACGTAAATATTTAATGACCTAAATGAATAACGTAGCGTTCAACGTAAGCAACGTTATCAATCTAGAAAATAAAATCATTTGATGTTTTTCTAATGATAATAATATATGCAAAAATAGGGTATTTTTGCATTTACGAATAATACCAAGATGTTTTTATAAGAAATTTAAAGTTGTGCCTGTTAAGATCATTTTTGACAGCACTTTCGTTGTTTTTCGTCAAACGTTCCATAGTTATAATTTGCTGGTGTGATTTTTTCGATTGAAAATGTATAAAACAAAATCGATTGTAAAAGATATCAATTTCGGTTTCTGTACGGGGATTACGCATAAATAGCATATCCGACGTGGATGATGTAATACGTAAAACATATGCACAGTTCCAAATAAATATTATTGGTTGGTCATATTAAAGATAATGTCAAACTTTCTTTTAATTAGAATAAGTTTACTTTGAGATATACAAGATTGAAAAGCGTGCACTTAGAACTTTTGACAAGTGTAGTTTTCGAAAAATAATAGTTTACAAAAACTTTTGAAACTTGCAGACATCGGAAAAATGGTATTGTGTGCACGGTTTACTTAGCGCTGCCTACAAAAACACATCTTATAAAATCGACAAAAAATTAAATACATGGCAGTTTGATCAATAGAAAATAAAATTGTATGATATAGTAAACGAAGAAATAAGGTATATAGGTAAGAGACGGAATGCGAACATGAAGGTAAATTAAGCACGTACAAATATATATATATATACATATAAACAAAGATTGGTTCGGAAAACATTTAGACGAAAACAAAATCTGAGTAATGCGTGCGTATTTTGAAACTTGTACATAAATAAATACAACATAAAATATTTCCTAACCAGAACAAACTGATGTAATATGTATAACGTAGAACTTCAACAGTGACTCATTTCTATTTTCTAGAAGAGAACATTTTCCGTACACAGATCTGTTGATTACATTAAGCGAATTTATGCATATGATATATCTACAATGTTGAATGCTTTATTAATGTAAATATTGCATTCTGAAATTATATATAACTTTATCATTTCGGAAAAAAGGTGTCCCCTCAAAAGGCTCAATTAAACTTTACACGTCACCAAAACATTTGTATTCAATTTCATATTTGTATACATTGGTTATATATCTATTATCATGCAACGCTTCATTCAAATCTTAAGGGGTCAAAAGTTTAGTTTTTGAAGCTGTAGCAATCGTCTTCAAAATACAAATCCTGAAGCACTGTAAAATTTAAGTTCAGGCCGTCACAGAGACGTTCACAAATAGATTGTAATATATAAGAGACCTCTTTACAAATGATGGCTTGCTAGTGAATATGAGCATATATTCTTCTTCTAGATGCGTGCCATGATCGAATAAGAAATATGTCGGTAATTATGTAATTTGTTCCTTGATAAGAAAACAAATTTCAGTTATCACAAGATCGCATAAAAGGAAAACTTGCGTAATAGAAATAACCTAACTCAAAAATCACTGCCTCCCCAAACAGCCACAAAGCAGATTAATCCCCCAAAAGGCAAACCAACGAAACAGAGAGCCTGAGGTGTGCCGCCTAAGAATGGTCTTACCACTTTATACAGCAGATGAGTTCTGATAACAATGTCGCCGGCTTTTACTAGTTACTATAGACCTGGTATAAAAAGCTAAATGTGAAAGTAAAGCATGTTTTTCAGATACTTAACAAAATATATGAATAAGGCAGACACGCTATGCTTTCACTCTCAGATTTCATTTATATCAAGTCTACATAAATTTGAGGATACAAGAACTCATTCACTTTATGAAGTTGCAAGTTTTGTTACACTTGGCATGTTCTCTGACCACATACA
Organism: Corbicula japonica; assembly: GCA_038501625.1. Classification (NCBI taxonomy): domain Eukaryota; kingdom Metazoa; phylum Mollusca; class Bivalvia; order Venerida; family Cyrenidae; genus Corbicula; species Corbicula japonica. Next base: position 143,705 of record JAZAYU010000431.1, on the reverse strand, counting down.
GACTTGAAACCTGATCATCGAAGACATTTCCTGAAAATTACATTTTTAAATAAAGGAATAGATTGTATATACCTTCCAGATATACTCACAGATAATACGGATAACATTGTTTTTGTGTTTAGAAAAAATAAAGCACTTTCTGTGTGCTATTAATTTTTTAATACAACAAGCAAACTAGAAACATAATTATCAGTTACAGTAAAGTACCTCTGATTTGAAAAAAAATTGCAATTACACAGAAATCTAAGGATTATTCAAATTCAAACTGTTGTTATCACTTTGACAGGCAAATCTTTTCAGAGGAATATTCTTGTTATAAACGACTACAGAATCCGTTATTTTATTTAATATAAAGAGTTCCCAAATATTGAACTCCATCGGATTTTTTTATAATTCCTTTTGCTGTTGCGGATATTGCGGAGTTTTTAAACTAAATTAGCAAGAAAATGGTGCAAATAAAACATGCTACACCAAATGCTCTTTCTCAAATGCTCTTAAAATGTGTCTTTTATCCCTCTCATCGTATTCATGCTGATTTGACTCCAGGTGCAATTGTCTCGGTAAGATCATTGAGAACCCGCCCTTTGGCTTTGCAATGCTATTAGCTTTTTATGTTTTATATGTTTGTGTGCTTTTGGATGCAAAATTGTTGAGCCGATGGGTGAGTTGGAGTTATTTCGCCAAGACAACTTGTACTTGTTTATTGATATGAGAACCTCTTCGGGCAAGTGTGAGGTTGGTGAACCCTAGAACCTGGTTTAAACCCCAAGCGGCAATTTGTTTAGGCACTGACCGTTCCAATGCAGTATCCCATCGGGTTTTCATTTTTGTTAATTGTTTGTGGTTTTTGTTTTGAAGCTGATCATTTAATTAACTTCGCTGATGTGGCTTCTAAAACTTATAGTCTGACGAATACACTATATCAATATTCAAACTAAAAACCGTTATAAACGGTTTATTCTATTACACGTACTACTTCATGCAATTGAAATTGCTTTTTTTTGGCTTGTTTTATTTATAACAAACGATAGATGTGTCAGCATTTTAAAGTAATTAAAGTAATTAAGTACAGCCCATGTTTAAAATCCGATATACTTCCGACAGAAACTTTGGCGAAGGTTTATGTTTTACTAAAACTAATATCAAATGAATAAAGATGTGAACTATTTAGTTAAGAGAAACTTGATATTAGTCTTTCATTTTCTTATTTCGGTAATGGTAAGTGTGTACAAAAGAGTGCATTTACTTAATAGTGCTTTCTATGTACATAAATATTTTTTACTATACAACAGATAATTGTCAATCTACATATTACATGTGGTATAGTTTAACCGCGCATCAGTAATGTTATCAGTATTAGTCAGTGTCATACACGGATTGTCAGGTTTATCAGAGTTTATCATGGTTTTCTATCTCAATCGATCGCATTCTTCGATTTCTTTGGACAGGAGCTGTTAAATGGACGGGTTGTGTACACAGTTTACAATTCACACTAGCGCTGACTGTGCAGTGTGTCGAAGGTAGAAATTCTCCGATGAAAATAAGTCAGTACAATTATAGGTGTAAAATGATGAACAAGTTTATTTGGGATAGATTTTTAACGGTGGCGGTGTATCGGCTTGCTCAGTCTTTAGCCTGAGGGCAAGGCGCTGTCGCCGTACCGGTTTGATTTCCAGCTGGAATGTTTATCATTTATGTGTAACTGTGACCTCTTAACTGTTCACCGGGTTTACACGACTATTCTGTTATTGTGTATGTTGCCTAAAACCAGTAAGTTGTTAACAAATCCATTAATTGTAAAACCTGTGAGGCTGAATAATATTTCGGAAACACTATTTAAGAATTCGTCTTCCTTGCTAGCATAAAAAGGGGAATATCTACGAAAGTTTATAATCTGTATTAATTACTTACCTGAAAACCACAGCAATTACAATCAAGACGACCACTGTGATACATGAAACGACGATAACAACAATAATGTCCACAGAAAGACCTTTGTTCGTATTAGCAGAAGATTCAACTGAAAATACAAGTATTAATACGTAAACAGTATTTATCAGTGTTTGTGATGTTTTATTGTTTTTAATAAGTATCTATTTTCAGAAATATTGTCTATGATTGTTACATCTTTAAAGGCTTAAAAAGAACAAAACTCCTTACCATCGTGCTTCTGTGTTAATCTGTTGCTTCAAAACACAATTATACATTAATTTTCAATTAAATATGAAATATTTCAAAGTGCCATTAAGCTACTTACACGATGAGTCTTCCCTTGCTGTAGTCTTATTCTGCCGTTTGTTGTAGCATACATTACTTTGCAAAGAGAAACCTGACATGCACGCGTAACAGTCATTGTGCGACTCACAGAATACGCATCCTGTGCCGCACGTCATACATGTGTCGTTGAATACATAGTATTCATCACGACATTGTTTGCATATGTATTGAGAGCGTTCATTGATGCCACAAGAAACACAGTTTTCCTTGCATTTGAAGCATTCATAAGTGTCAAGGTAAAATCCCCTTTGACAACTGGTACAGGAAGAGTTTGTAGAACAGTTTAAACATCCATTTGGGCAGCTCGTGCAAACGTCTTCACTCAAGAAGAAGTTAACATTGCATTCAGTACAAATGTCAGGAGAATAGCAAGTTTTGCAATTAAGCAGACATTTTTCACAGATTGTCCCATTTAAATAAAATCCGTCTTCACATTCTACACACGTTACCGGAGAGAAACATGTTTTGCAATTTGTAGGACACTTTACACACTTATTAGCACTCATAAAATATCCCGTTTTGCACAGAGTGCAGAGCTTATATGATGTGCAAATTTCGCAGCCAGTATCACAAGAAAGCCCGCAGTCATTCCGAACTGTGTACTGGGAAACATCTTTGTATCTGCCATTGTAAAAACCATGTATACACTGATAACACGCTTTATCAGAGATAGAGTTAAGATAATATGTTTGTGAACAATTAAAACAATTAGGAGGACAAGGTTCTGTGCAATTTGGTCCGGTGAATCCGTCAATGCAGCCATTGCATTTGCCATGGCTGGAACATATTCTGTTTTTGCAACACACACAGGGTCTTTTCAGGCAGGTTTTATACATTTCATCTGAAAATATAAACTAACATAAGTTTATCTGATAACTGATAGGATATAATAGCAAATGTGATAAAACGTTACTACAGTGAAACACCTCTCTATTAAGGTGATCTTTTTGACTAGACAAAAGTTGTCTTAATATTGGGTTTGGGGGTAGAAAATAGAGCAAACTTTTTAAAAGGGACATTATTAGTGGTCTTATTATCTTACTTTCGGGGTGGGTTTTAAGAGAAATTTAACTGTATATTTTAAAGGTCAAATTTAATTGTCTAAACACACTTGAATCTTTCTGTGGAAATGGAAAATGATAATTCATTATTTTTACCTTCAACGTTTGATCCTTGAACTGCAAGAGTAGCTGAAAGCAACATCACGCTGAGCAATTTTAAATCCATAATTCAGTGCATTTGTTCACACACCCCAACTCTAGTGTAAATTAAATCACCAACGACCTTAAAGAAAAAAGGTAAACTGGGTTAATTTTGTTAGTCATTCAGCTGAAATCAGCCGTTTTGACGTGTAGTAAAAAGGTAAATAATGCATATCAGGAATTGCCACCTTCACATAAAACAGCCTCCCCACACAGTCAAGATGAAGAGCATGGTTAATAAAACGATCAGTTTCAAAAAAGACACCACCTACAATTAACAATAATGAGAACCCGAGTGGTTACCGCCTGGAAATGGTCAGTGGCAAATTAAATTGCCACTGGGGGTTAAAACCAGGTTCTATCACCAATCTCACACTTGCCCCAACAGGTTCTCATATCACAAAACAAGTTGTCTTGATGAAATAACTCAGCTCACCAATGTTGCATGCAAAAGCACACAAACATAAAAAACATAAGAAGCTAATAGCATTGCAAAGCCATACGGCGGGTACTCAATGAATTCCAGTCTTCCGTGTGCAATATCATACATTGTACCAACTTTATATTACACGGTTTTTCATTTTCTGGAGCTTGATATAGGATTTTGATGAACACAAGTTTTGCAAAAAAATTTGAATCAGGAGTATCAGCATTAATAATTAAGAAACACGTGTTGAACACTACTTATAATATCGGCTTAGCTCTTTGTTTGTATGAGGTTTGCTAGAAGTTAAGAGCTTATACGGTTGTTACGGAAGTCTTCGAAAGAAGAAGTGTTATAACGAATTTTATTCTCTCAATTATGTTCTTGCTAATTTTCTCGGTAAGGTCATCAAGTATTTTCACAATGCGCTTGAAGGCATTTTCTAATTTTGTGATCGTGTTCTTGCTGATTTGACTCCAGTGCTCTGGGAAATTCATTGAGTGTCCGACTTTTGCGCTACAATGATGTAAGCTTCTTATGTTTTGTGCTTTAGCATGTTGAGCCGATGGGTGGGTTGGAGTTATTTCATCAAGACAACTTGTATTTTGGTGTTTATATGAGGATCCGTTGGGGCAACTGTGAGGTTGGTGCACCATAGAACCTGGTTTAAATCCCTCAGTGCAAATTGTTTTACCACAGGCTGTTCCAATGCGGTTCTCTTTTTCGTTTATTGTTTGCGGTGTCTTATCTGAAATTGATCTACTTTCAAACCCATGCTCTTTCCCTCTACATTTTAGCTGCGTGGAGAGGCTGTGTTTAATAGGTGTGGTAACTCTTCATATGCGTTTTCACTTTTTATGTTTGCGTGTGTGCGTGCTTTTTCAAGCAAGATAGTAAATTAGGTACCTGATGAGGGGTCAGTTTGCCTTATAATCTGGTTTTACCACCAGACGTATCAATGTAGCTGTCCCTCCAGTCCGAATTAAACTTAATTGTTTGAGATGTAGTTTTGAAATAATTTCAAAACAAAGTGTGAAAGTCTAAATATAAATTCAACATACAATTTAAAGTTTGGACAGAAAAAAATGTTTTTTTCAAAAGTAGGTACATTGTTTAACAAATTCATTACCAATGTCTCACTACCAAGTAACTGATTTCGATAGCAGATTTGTAATAAGCCAACTAATTTGTCTCATTTGTCTGCATGCTCATTTCTTTAAAATTATTATAAAATCTCTTTTTAAAGATATTTCGCAAAGAAATTCGGCCATTCTTTGTTGTAAGAAAGAAAATGTTAACATACATGTATACCTGAGTGTCACGTTTTCAACGATGAGTAATAATGTCGAATATTTTCTACGTATCATATTGCCTTTAAATAATGTTATTGTTTGGTAAAAACTGTAATTCTGCAAAGTTTTATATTTGTCAATATCACTTTAAATATGATGCAACGTTTATGAACGTCAAAAAACTAACAAATTTGTTGGATCATACATTCCTTCATGGTGCTTGACATTTTCTTCTCATCAAGAATTTTTCTGAACTTAATTTTCTCCAAAATATATTTAAAGCTTTTCTGTTGAAATAAAAAAAATTGTTGGCTGTTTTAAATAACTTCATTCATATAATTAGCTAAACAGAAACTTCCGATTCTTAAATTCAACAAGAGATGTTTTTAAAACATGTATGCCCCGTTAATACCAAATGGATAGTAAAAAGCTGTTATTGATCGGACATGGTTTTTGTATTTAAGGTCACTGTGACCTTTACCTTTGATCTACTGACCTCCAAATCGATAGGGGTCTATTCATCATGACCAACCTCCAAACCGAATGTGAAGATTGTATGTCCAAACGATGATTAGTTATTGATCGGAAAAGATGTGGTCTACGGACCGACCGACCGACTGACCGACCGACATCGGCAAAGCAAAAAAGCCCCGCATATTCGAAAGAGGGCATAAACAGTGTTAAATTATGCAATTGTTTTCTTAATTTAATTAATGTTATTTAAACATATCTGGTCATTTGACATGTTTGATAAAGCAATAAGATGAAGTTATTTTTTTTACTTTGATTTAAGCTATTTCGCCTTTACAAAATGATGATGGGTCCGATTTTTTGCACAAGAGTTCGAAGCGGATTAATTTACCGTAAAGATTTAAGCTTATTACACGCAAGGTAGAGAAAACTCAACTAATGGAAAGTAATCCACAAAAAAAGCTTAATTTTATTTTCGTTTGAACATGATTTTTTCTTCAGCGAGTTTTTCATGATGGATATAATTATACGGGAAGCATTAGTGAAAAGAGCATTGATATGCAAAGCCATAATTGTACATTCTACAACAAACTATTTTTAAAAGTCTGCAACTGATCAACGTGAGCAGTATAAGAAGACAAGCCCACAAGTTCCTGTTATTTACTCGTCAACTCGAGTTGAATTTAATAACATTTTAACGTATTTGGAAACTGTCTAAAATGATGAAATGTATGACATCCGTGGTCATTTTTTTCTTCAGTCATGAATTCTTTTGGAGACAATATCTCTTAGGGATCAAACAATTTAGAATTAGCTATCTGTTATTTAAGTACTAAACAACTCCTGTTCCAAACCATAAAATCCTCTTTTCCTGATCCACAATATTGGTTCATGACAAAACCATATAAGTGTAGTTACAGCACACTAGTGTGTATCTATTACTATCGTAGGTCAAATTTAGATTTAATATCATAAGCCTAGGCATAACAATCCATATATGTCTCATATTTATTCTCTATTTGTTTCTATTGTAATTCGCTCTATTTCATTGCCTTTAAATGGTCTTCTCTTTTCTATATCGAACAATACCAACGTTTTATGCTGTTGTTACAACTAGAAATACATGTCAAAAAGGAAATTTTGCATAAAGTTTAAGTGTCAGTATATATAACAGCATAAGTTTGAACTTCAGAGTCACTATAATTATTCTTTAACACGAATAGCCAGTCAGTGTTCGTTGCAGTATTTTTATAATGGTTATGGTTTTCGATACCAAATAACTGGCATGAATGAGCATTCACAAAATAATGTCAATCTTAAAATCATGTGTTTTAGACGTATAGAGATATAGCTAACCTACAATCCAAGGTCAAATATAGCTCACTGTTGCAGTTAATAGCAAATATTGCTATATTAAAAATTCGTCTTCGCAAATAATGTCTAATACATTTCAAATTACCTTTTCAAAAACTAAAACTGTTAGCTTTGTAGACACACATATTTCTGACAGTTGTACTCGATGCATATTTCAAGTCCGCTTGTTTTTAGCTTGAAAATTTAACCTTTGAACACTGATAAAGGTATATTCTAATCGATCTGATCAACTGCGCTATGTGTAACGTCTGGCGGTCGTAATAAGTTTTCTATTTGATAATAAGTTAGTATCTTATCAGTTCTAGTGTGTCGAATAATGATGATCACGTATCAACATTTTGTGTTTCTGTTCATTATCATAGCTCACACCAATGCACCTGAGCCTTATTTACCATTACAGCTTAGTACACTTAAACCTATTTATCTACTTATTGAGCGTGCTATCTACCCCTATCACTTACTTCAAATCATTAATCAGTTCTTTACGAATAGGTGCGCATATGTGTGCATCCGATAATGATCTGACCAACAAGAACTTACATGTACTTCCTTAATCAGACAAAACAGATGAGTTATTTAAATTGTAATTAAACCTCTAATGATCGGTTTGAAAGTAAGTTGGATTTCAACAAGTGTGGAGCTATGTTAATTGGGCGAAAGTAATAATTACTACTTTACTAATGATTGTGTTTTAGTGGAATTTCCCTCTGAATATCATTTAACCAAATTTCATGTATGTGTCCAATTGTTTTTAAGGATTAATTGATATATATTGGCGACATCTGTCGGCAAGATTTTGTCCTTTTTCCTTCAAGTCAACATAGAACCCTCAGATACACTGTAGCTGAAATTTCTTCATAAGATTTGCTGCAATGACAGATTCTTGAAGCCAGCGTTTTGTCTGTTATGATGCTAAAAACTTGTTGTTGCTGTTATTGTTTTTGTGGGAAGGGGGCTTGAAACAATTAAGATGAGTCAGTCGACGGGATTTTTAAACAATACTCTAATTATTCCGTTATTAATTGGCTTTTTCAATTAAGGATACCGATCCGTGTATATTGGCGGTAATACATGTAGTACCAAGGTTTTCCATAGCGTATTTCAATAGCCTGTCTGTTTCAGCAGCGTTTGGAATTTTGAATTGTCATCATTATGCTAATTTCAACATTTCCGAAATATGTCAGATAGTAACTCGAAAAATTTAATCAATCGAACATCGGTTAAGGTATCTGGAAAAAAGAAATATAATAGTTAAAAAAATATTTATGGACGATTACCTGTTCGTACTGATGAAACACTAGGGTCAAATCCTTGATATGCAATGGTATTGTAATAAAAGATATGCGTAATAATGTTATACAAGATGAAAACATCAATTAATTCTCTAATTTTTTTGACAATTATATTAAAAAGCATTAAATGGGTACATGTTAGAAGTATCTGAAGATTTAAGTAGACAACTATGCGTACAGACATTAAGTTTCTTTGTGCAACTAACGATTGTGTACAGTTGCAACTATCCGTACAGTCTTGTAACTTTCAGTTGTTGAACGAAAGTGTAAATTTCTCGGAGCTGTGTCTTGAAGCTTCAATCAAGTAATTTTACGGGGTCCGGAATTGATTTTATTCTTCAACGAAGCACAAACTTAGAGCTGCAGATACTGTGTACACAATGAAATATATGGACATGAAGTCATATTTTCTTCGATCGTTTGACACATTTGGGACTGATCAAGTTGCGAACGATGACTGATTGACACTGTACCAAACGTTCTTTCAAGTAAATAATACCACAGTATGACTATCAATAAAGACTGTACTTACCCCAGAAGTAATTCCTTCAAATGCGAATTTTACTCGTTGGATTTTTATGTATTAGGAAACGAGATCGCTTATTTTTATGTCAGCAACTAACTGACGTACAGATCAGCAACTTCCGTTTCGGTTAACTGTACGCTTGGACCCTGTGACTAATGATGCCAGTGAATGCAAATATCTGGACGAAATCGATCACTAATATGTCTATATGGAAAGTTGTCGCGTCAGTATCTGTCGTTTAAAAAACTTTGGTTATGGCAAATTAACAGTTGAATTTTATTCTTTCTTTTATTAAAATGGAGACAATTTGCAAGACTGATATTAAGTAACTGTTACTTATTTCTTTCTATCAGTGACCTTTAATTATTGTGTTTGTTCTTCAGTACATAACCTACTAAATTTGACACTCAAATAATCAGATTTAGCTAAAATATCGATCTCATCATAAGTTAAGAACGAGGAGATAACATTGGCCTTTGTAAAGAAATAATATTTTCTCGCTCTATTAAATTTCCAGATATATGCAAATACCACAACATGAATTAAGACTAAAAATTATCATAACCAAACAGTTTTCCATGTTCATGGGCAGTAATGAAAACGCCTATCCGTGGGTTGAGCGAAACTCAACATCGATTTTGTAGACTTCATAATACTAATGTGAATATTAAGCAAGTCGAAAACTGATCCATGGTTGACTTATGAATGACATGGTTTCAAAGAATCTAATCACCGCACAATTATTTTCTTTTTGACTGGTATATGAAGAAACTGATACATCGCTTTTAAATGTAGTCATACCAAAATCGGATCATTGACACTGTTAAACTCTAGTTAAACTCTTCTGTGTCAAAGAAGTTGATTACTTACTATTGTTTAGTTTATTTCCACAGTTCAACAACTCAATTTACCAATAAAGACCATTTACTTTAACTGAATATTTCTCGAAGTCAGTTAACATTGAGTTTGTTTTTATACTGATAACATGCGCTTTAAATTTTAATGGAATTCCCGTAGTGTGATCATTGATGGGATTCCAGCGTTATTATACCATTTTACAGTATTCTACGTTAGTGTACGGAAATTGACAAATCTGATAAAACTATGGCTTAACTTTTTTCTTCTCAAAATAATATTTATGTTGATAATAAATTGTTTAAAATCTTCTGTATTGTCTTTTGTTGAAGACATAGTTTCGCTTTCAACAGACCATATTAAATTTTAATAAAACCCAACATGTTATTATGTTAATTTCAGGTTTATTGATCGACAAAACCCATGACATCATTATGAAAGAAAAAGTAACAGTGTTGAACACAAACTTTTGAAACTTGTTACACTTTACTATCTAAATTATTGATAAAGATCGTAACTTAAATTCAGAAGTTTATTAGGCAGTTAAAATAGCTAAACGGGGATTACGGTAAACTTATCGTCGGTAATCCCGCGGTAAATAGAAAGAAAACTGGAACACGAGGTGTTTTTGATTTTGGAAAAGTGATATGGATATGATCACAGTTATATCTGGAGCGTACATATAGGTTAACGAATCCAAACACCTTCATGAAAATCCTAATCAGTTTAACTTGTATCCGGTATGTGTATGTATTCTCATTTTAGTTTGAAATTCTTATTTACTTTTTCTACTATCTTTCTTCACGAAATACTTGTAGTAAAAGCAATGTAATGCTTTCATCTAATGCATTTGTAGAAGCATTGTAAAATGTTTCATCAGTAAGATGTTCCTGTCATTTCAAAAAGTGAAATATGCACCTCATGAAAAGCCACATCCAGAAGACACAGCCTCCCCACACTGCCATTAAGTGAAAGTTGCGTTTGTAAACCACTCTCGGGTGATCAGTCGTTAAAACGGCGACACTCTAGTGACACACTCGAAATTGGCAAACTCAGTCGTTGAACAGCTTTATCTCACATGTATTATTCAAGATACAAAGTCTCTCCATTGCCAATAGATTGCACACTCTACATTTCTTTAAAACATAACAACCTTAAAAAGAACGTAAACTATTCGATCGGTGGTAATAATATACTAAACGAAAAAAAAATGGTTTCACTTTTAAGTTTCGTTTATTGTCATTAATTTTAAATAATGTATTAATTTTACGTTACTTTAAACTCATGAAATGCAGTTAACATATGCAAAAAGGGTGACCTATTATTTATTATCTGCAGCACATATATTAGATGAATATCGACTTCGAGACTCTCTGCAAACACCACCACCTGTCGTCCTCAACAAATTCGAATTGTTAATTTATGTTATTGTATTTTGACAACTGTAGTCTAGGAAATGTTTAATACGGTCCCAATCACGCACAACATGTGTACCGGAAGTGGCTAGCTTTGTCAAATTTTCAGATATGTGCAAATATCACATATTAAATTAAGGATTACATATTAAAGCATCAATTAACAAAATTTTGTTATTGCTATCTGTCAAAGTTTCATTTTGGTTCAGTAAATTAGAAAGTTTACAAATTGAACAAGTCTTGAATTAACTTTGATAAAATACAAACACATTTCGAGATCCCCTCTTCTTTAAAATCTTATTACTGATGTAGAAAATTCCACTTGTTTCCTGTAAGTTTCCTGTTGTGCCTTAGTTGCTTGTACCGGAGTCGGGAAGAAATTTCCTCGAAGTTTGAAGACTAATAACTGAAGACTCGTTATGTTGTTAGGAAAATAACAGGAATGTATTTGTAAAGTCTAAGAGTGTACGTGACAGATTGTTTAAACTGAGTATGGAAATGAATTTAATGATTGCATGCGCATGAGATGTACTCGGACCGAGTAATTTTCTTTTTAAATTAAATATAACTGTTATAGATTAACCAGTTTACACACGAGCATAGACAACAAGAGGCAAAGATTATTCGTGAATCTTCATTCTATGATGATCTTAACATTCAGCTAAAATGTAACACACATTTAAACAATCAGCAAAAAATAACTGCATTTTGCTCATTACTTATAGGCTAATTAAGTAATAAAAGGAGAGCGTCTCGAGCAATATTAAATGTTCACTGCACTGCAATATGATCAGGAAGTAAAAAAAATAATACAAAGGAAATTGAATGCGATACAAAAATGTTTCGCTTTTCCTAATAAGACCAGGCCATAATTCAATTAATAAGAAAGCCATATTACGGCTTCTTTTTTGTTAGGGCATGCAAATACAAAAGTTGTGTTGATTTTTAGCCCAGTAGATAAATTCAAAAAGAAAGAAATGAAACACTGAGACGGGATATAGTTGATCCCCTTAGAGCTCCTATACGTCTCTTATAATATAACATGAAACATAATGTGTCTTAAACTTCCGAAATAGTGGCAGATTCCTCCAATAACAGCGGTGAATAAGTGTCTGGTGTCTCAGTGCAATCTTCGTAAACGTGCTTGCCAGACAGTCTTCTATTCTCCAGATGGGTGTACAAAGTCTGTGAGCATACTAGAGCATGGTGAATAAACTTGTACTGCTCCTGCAAGGAAAAAGAAACACACATTTTTACATGAAAAACAATGTTGTCACCGGTGTTTGAACACTGTTAATTGTTGTACACGATTTGTATTTCACATGTGTTTGCCGGTGCTGCATGACAACCAGTTGTAACGTGTGGTGATCGATGACAGATGTCACTGTAATATCACTTAAAAATAATAAGATTGGAGACCAGTCTCAAATCTCAAACATCTAATTGGCTTAAATGACGAATGGTCGCCATTTCACCCAATAAGATGCTTGAGCTTTGAGACTGGTTTCCATATTAAGTTTTATGATCTTGGGCCTAGATGCGATTCCGAGGATGTATGTACAGTCGAATTGCGATAACTCGAAGTCCCAAGGGACCAACGATTTACTTCGAGTTATCGCGAACTTCGAGTTATCGCGACTTTGACATTTCCAGAATACCATGCGAGTATTTAGAAAGTAACGACGTGCAATTATTACGACACCATACGGTACGTACGTAAGAAATGTTTGTCGTAAAGTTTGCTCAATGAAACAAGATAATTATGTTATTACTCAGTTTTATTTTCATGATTATATACAAAAAGATCGACGAAGAAACAACATTTTAACAAATGTTAACAAACATCATTGTACCAACACGAGACATACATATATACAGCGCATCATCATTCAAATGCACACAATAGCGTTACGACCTACATGCAGATATATTCACAATAAATTTTGAATAAAAACAACCAGTACACATTTATTTAAGAGCAACAACAGATCATGACATGCTACAATAGAAATAGAAAGATTTGTTGTTTTCCGATCAAGGTATCCTCCCAGTTACCCGGGCCCTTCGCTGGATTACTCGGAAAAATGTATTAATAACATTATTTTTTTCGTCATGCCGTATGCGAACTGTCGTTTGCTGATTGATACAAGCTGTAGAATACAGAATTCAGAAAATGAAAGGACGTTTTATAGAAAGAAAAATTAACAACTCCAAATGTTTGCGTGACACTAATTTGAGACAAATCACTCTTATTGTTGCTTCACACTCATATCATTACAATGACGTGCCACTAACAACTCTTGTGGACAAGTTGGCAATAAACAAAAGGCTTCGAACAACCTCGCGGGAGGTGTGAAAAACCGTGTCAGTAAATGTACTTCGAGTTATCGCGATTAAATTGTTCTTAATTCCTATTCAAGGGGCTTATAAATATGTTCGAGATATCGCGAATTTCGAATTATCGCGTTTCGAGTTATCGCAACTTTTTTTTAGTTGAATATATAAGGAAAATTGACGGGACCGGCGGCCGATTTCGAGTTAAACCGTCATTTCGAGTTATCGGGTTTCGAGTTATCGCGATTCCACTGTAGTTTGTCGTTCTCCTTTAAACTTGCTCTGTTACTTTAAAACACAAAACACAAATGGAAAAAAATAAAAATGATGTTTTTTTAGAAAAACTACATTATCACATGTGCTAGAGTCGTACGAAAAGCACATTCGATCCACAGGAACTTATTGTTTGGTAATAAAAAGTCGTTACGTTACTTCTTGCCGTTTTTCCCAATCCTGTTGAAGAAGACGCATGCACTAATATGTGTTTTTACTACAATAAACGAGAAGATTATTTACATCGGTAATATAAATATTGAGGATTTACTTTAACGAAATACAACAGGAAATATTTGTGGTGTGTAGCTCAATATTGGAACAAATGAAAATATTTTCATTATGGAAATGTTTAATAGGTCTGAACAGTTGTCTGATGGCAGTATTTCGCTTAACGGCAACCTCCGGCCTTTTAAAGCATTTTGTTTTGTCTGAATATCGATGTGTACGTTTGCGTTCCTTCGTTTGAAACTGTGTTCTCCGGCTTATATAGCTGACAGTGATACCTTTATTCAGCATATATACATTAAATGATATTTTTATACTGAACTCACGAGAGTTTGAACCATTTTCACCCTTTGTTCTCGTAGGTTTTTCACACAGCCAAATATATCAACATGCCCTTCTGTCTCCATTTCCTGTATCAACGTGTCCAAAGCAATATACGTCCCAGTACGCCCCGATCCGGCACTGTACAAAGAATAAATTGAATTAAAACCATCAGGTTCTCTTCTTGTTAATCGTGTATGGTGGAATTAATATCTGCATATTTTACTTTTTAAAATACATGTATATAATTTTAATGGTTGCACATTTTTTCTTGATCATTACGTTTAGACATTGAATAGAAAGCTTTCATTAATTTCTTTCATAAGCTCGTTAAGTGATTAACAAATGAAATATTAATTGTGCTTAAAACTAACGATGCTGATTTTGTTGTTATCGGATGAATAGTACCTGCAGTGGACTATAAGCGGACCGTCAGTTTCAGGTTTGCAACGGTTCACCTTCTGTTGGAACTCAACCAGTTGATCAGCATTGGTAGGAAGGTGTTTCTCTTGCCATGCCGTAAAATGAAATTGCGTTACTTGTTTTTTATCCGATTGCTTGAAACAAATCTGAACACTGTCATGTAAGCATTTTTATACAAACTGTTTGCCATGTAAACGTCAAAGAGAATGAACCAAAAATCATCTAATTTGCTTATCCAAACATAAGAGAAAAAAAAATTTAAGTATTACATTACAAAAAAATTATACTTATACTTTAAATTTATATTATTGAATAGACAACTGCATTCGCAAACATCAGGCGCAGTTAGCTGTTTAACAGCAAAACACTAAAACCAATGTCTGTGATTATTAAAATGGACTGGAAACGGACAATAAAAACAAGTATTAAAGGAATCTTCTATTGACCAGGTTATAACATCATATGCAAAACAAACTTTTGTGATTATATTCTATGTGTTTACATATTTTAAATAATTTGATGTAGGACATAATAACTCACAATTTGTACTTCAAGAGTCCTCACAATATAACTGGCGAACTGTTCTTCTCCTTTGGACGAGACTGTGATATTATCGAACATACAACTGTATTCATTTTCCGGCCAGTATCGGTCACATCTGTAAGCCTGGAATTCCACATTTAATGCACTATTAGTAGTATACTGAATGTATGCAATAATTATTTTATATCCCTACATTATTTCAGATATCAGTCAAGTTAGAATACAATTAAAAATTATTGAATGGGAAATATAGTAAGTAGAGTTCGATGACACGCTCTTTTTACCATTTTTGACTATGCACTAGTAACCAAACTCAATTGTCACAGACTTGGTTAGCTATTCAAGTGTATTAGTATATATCTTGTTTTTGGTTTTTGATATGCATATTTTACCTTTTTATTATACTTACAGGTCATTTTGCTTAACGCCATACCGCCACATTATCATATCGTGCCATTTTTCTCTTTAATAAACAGTATACGCGTTGACAATGATTCAAATGTGGCCATAAGCGAACATTGGGCAAACAGACGATAATACATTATTAGTAATGTACACAAAGTTGACAAAGAAATCTCCCAATCATCCAACTGTGTAATATGGAAATAATTATGATTTGTCGTATAGCAATAGTGAGGCGAGAAAATACATTATAGTCGTGTCTGTCCTCATTTTTAATTTTATTTATGCGGTTTAAATCTCATGAGCACCCACTGTCGATCCAGACTAGCCTGCGCATACGTGCAGTCTGATCTTGATTTACATTGTTCGCTTCTTAGTCAGATAGTTAAAAATAACGAATCAATCAACGACTATTGTAGTTAATGAAAATACCGCACAAATATGCAGGCTGATCTAGGTCTACATTGAGTGAAACCGTTTCACAGGAGCAATGAGATAATCACTTGCCAACTCTCACCACCGGTAGTGAAAGAAAACACAACGAAAGGCAGCACTATATTTGCAGTCACATTGTTTATAAATCCTCTATTTTAACAATTAAATGTACGCTGTTTATTCTCCAGACAATTAAATACGATCGTTTCAGAATAAAAACGATTGAGATTAAGAACTCTCTTAGTTATTGTTATGTATTTAATTTCTTAAATTATTAGAAAACATTATGTCTCCAGTCCTATGACGTTTTGGCAAGGATATTTAAATGTTGCATTGGTACTGTCTAAGAATAATGCTACACATGGTTCGGTGACGTTGTTAGGTGTTGTTAAATGATATTAATACCACACGTTATAATGCTAATAGAATACCTGTAGTTGGCGCTGGTAAATGAAATGTGTAGCATTATTTTCTAAGAAAATTGTTAAATACCTGTGGTTCATCGAGGTTTGTCAGCATAACAATTTTTCCACTTTTCTCTTGCCAGACCATTCTCCAGAATACAGACATATCACCCATGTACTGTGTTGTAGGACCTATTTATGACAGAACATGTTTGTTTGTTTTTTTACCAATATTTAAGTATTGGACAGATAAATCGTTTATTTGTTGTTTCATCCTCGGAGGGGGGGAATGATTGTTGTTTAATTTGATGTTTATGGATCAGACTTAAACTTGGTTCCTTGATCGTTAGGGCGTTTTTGTTGGTAACAAACTAGTTTCAGTTTCGGTTTCAAGGGTTTTAACAGTTTTGTGAAAAACTGAAACTGGTTTCAATAGTTTTGTTTGAAGTAACAAATGAATTGTTTTCTTCAGTTTCCATCAATATGGCGTTTGCAGTACATTTAGCTGTCATTTCAGAAATATTAGAAGAAGCTCATGATACATATGATCTTTTGCCTGTTTTGACTAACTGGAAACAAAATATGTTGTCTTCGGAGTTTCAATACACGTGCTTTTCCTTCGGCCACCATTGATTCTCGCTGATGAACTATTATTCGGATGAGACGAACCGACCAAACCGCCTCCGGAGGTGGTTTCCATATGTTGTGCCGATTATTTTTGGTGGCAGAATCTTAATAATAAATACGAATGATGAATAACACTAGTCCGTTTTTCTCCTTTATATAGTCTTCATATGGAATACCACATATTACAACAATTAACAAATGTTCCAGATAGTTATACAAATATTCTCTGTTGGTAAAACCAAACAATTATTCTAAAATCCTTAACATAAATTTAGATCTTATGGAAAACCATATACGTTGTACTTTGGAAATCCAAACTTAGACTGTCTTCTTCAAACAGTAATAATTATTAAATAACAAATCTTGACGACAACAGCAACCAATAAAAACAATTATAACATCGGGAGCTTAGGAAGGTGGGGCTGTAAAATTATAGCTTGGGGATAATTAACCTGCCTGATTGATAATTGCTCCAAGACCGACACAATGTCTCAAATTGGTGATTATGGCATCTGATACGAAAACTACCGGCTAACACTTCTTTTGTTATCTTGATTGGTTGTCAAACTTAAAAGAAATTTTGAGAAGTGTCAATCACTCAAAACAATGAGAAATATTTCTTGGTAAGCACAACAGATTGCCAAAAGAACTTAAAATAATCATAAAATTCTAACAAAATGATTTCTTCAAAAATAGGGATTCTATATTCTTTCAAGTTTTTCAAATATAGAATTGATTTTTAAAATTATAAATTTTCAAAAATTTAACAAAGAAATTCACATTCAAATTTCAGGCATAACACATAGTTTCAAAAACCAGGTTCGGTTTTTGCAAAACAAATGAAAAAACTGGTTTCCGTTTAATGTGAAACTTTTACAACAAACAGACAGTTTGCGAAACCGATATTAACCCGAAACTAGTTTGTTACCAACAAAAACGCCCCAAGTAATCTAATCCGTATACATTTCAAATAACGCTTAGGAATGTGAAAACAAATTGTTCTTGAATATGTTATATTTGACAAAAACATACAAAGATGCAATGATGCTGTAAAAGGTACCAAATGTTGTTTGAAGCAATGGATACGCAAGTTTGTGTGTTATTTTTTGTGTCCTTCATTTTGGTATATGTATAATTAAAAAAACAAAATAGCCTTAAAACCTGTATTTATGTCATAAAGGTTGTTAATCACGAACTTTGGCGGGCACTGTTGTCAAACTTGACAATATCGTATTTTGAATAGTTTATATATTTAGTTTTACAGGAAACCGTTTAAATATGCCAATGGACAATACGAAAGTCGTGTCTGTTAGAGAGATTGGAATGTTTTGCATGCCAATTTTCGACACTTTAATTTTTAGCCCATACTGGCTCAAATTCCAAAAGTCTTTTATACTGAATTTAATTAACAGAAATGTCATTTTTCCATCGATACCAAATTTATGCCGGTAGAGTTATGTGTTTTGGATTTTTTATTTCACGCGTTTAAAATATATTTTGGAAAACAAAATACCAGACAAGACGTTTGTCTATAAGTATAGTTGTAGTGGACACATTGCAAAGCAAATTAATTTTAAAACGCTTAACCGTATTTTAATCATGTTAGACTTGGGTTCATTAGTTAACCTATACGTGCATACACATGTTTTGATGACAGTTTAAATGCTCTCTTTTTAAAACAATCAACTTAAAATAGCAAGTTAGTCAGCTGTAACAACGTTTGGTGCAATGAGAAATATACTCGTCGCACTCAGTCCATTCTATGTATAGAATATTTTAAAAGTTAAAGGTGAAAACTAAGGAAATATAGCAGGCTCCGATTTATTATGGAATATCTCCAAAAATAACAGAACCATCCCTGGTGTTATGAAGATATTAATATATATTTTGAGAAACTATCAAAAGATTCGAAAGCAACTATTTGAAAGTATTGTCTGTTGTAAATTATGCATCATTGTATTTAAGGTAGTGACTTTGACTTACACTTCCTGGATTTTTTTACATTAGTTATATACAGTTGTAGTTAGGATATTACTGACCCTATATGTGAATTTGCTGATTCAGATAAAATAATAGACACAAATACAACTTGTGTGCATAATAAGATTAAAGTAAAACATCACGACACACAAACTATATAAAAACTTAATAACAGTCATCCGCGCAAGTACCACCGTAAAGCGCGCACCCACAAGCACGCAAGCAACATGCACACAGAAACAAATAAAAAAGAGTGATTTATACTTTGAACTGGCAAGAATAACCTACAAACAGGCCCCAAGATCTGAGAATGGAAACCAGTCTTAAATCTCAAGCGTCTGCTGAAATGGCGACCAGTCAGATGCTTGAGATTTAAGATTTTTATTCAATCTCAGTTGCATAATCTTTAAGACATGTAACAAACATTGCATAAACCAATCGCATTGAACTCATACTTATCTAATGCCTCAATTCTATTCCAGACTTCAATGTATGTCATATTTGAATGGGCAGTCTTAAATAAAGGCGACATATTAAATAAAAAATAAAAAAATTCTCATGCTAAGACTTTCTGCGACATAAATACCAATGGTTGCTATATAAGCCTTGCTCTTTTTGTAACCCTGAAACAAAAAGAAACGTTTATGACAATGACTTGTCCTTAAAATGCTTAAAACCGTGTCCCGTCTAGGGTGAAAATCCTTACCGACTATTAATGTATGTCCACATTTCGGTATTCTAAAATAATCAGAACTAATAATTAGGGAACAGTGTTGTACCCATTACCTTGATATGCGACTTCGCTATTCAATAAGGATCGAATTCTTGTGCAACTTTAGAAAAGTTTGTAACGTGTTTATTAATTTGGTACAGGTGATTTTTCAAATCAACATGTAATCGATACATTTGGAACAAGTGTTAACGTTGTTATAAATTGATTTTGTTCATTAAAGTTTTACAGGGATTATACCAAATAAAAGACGTAAGTGCACGAATTACCAGTATCTTTAGCTTATAACAATCTAAAGTTAAATGTTAAAACTTACGTCTATGTAGCTAGCATTGATGTAGTCAGAGGTTGAACTATTTATAGTAACTAGTGCTGAATCGTCTGAAACAACAATTACACTATACAATTATAGTGTGATTATAGTGTTAAAGTCAACAGACAGAAAACATGTATATCAGTGTGATGATTTTGTACAACATTTCTTAATGTAGACGTATTAAGACGAAAAATTGAATCCATGTAACATACAAATATAGTTATATGTAAATATAAACCTGTGATCACTGTTTGTTATCATTTGTTGTAATATATCGTCCTGTAAGTCGTTTTATTTTAACGTTTTGAAGGTGTATATGTATCTTGATTTTGCATCAGATCCTTGATTTAAACACTTTTGGGTTGTATCTTGTCTCCATCGCTTTCACCTCGTTGTCAGAAACTCGTCTTCAGTGATATTTTTATTTTTCGGTTATTTTTTTCTAAATAATAGTTGCTTTGGGTACAAGTTGATACTAAAACTAAATATTAATTAATTACAAGGAAATAAATTACTTTCAGGAATGACGTTTATTTCCCGGAAACAAAAGGCTCAACTCTATTGTTTTTAACATTTTATGTTTGTCACGAATCTTATTTCTGTTATTGTTTTATTGTTTAAGTTTTATTTTTAATACAATTAATTAAAATCTACTAAAGTTATTCATTAAAATGTGAGTTTCACAACTAAAGCAGGCAATACATTTATCATAGTAACACGGATTCTGAACTTAATGGCAAACTATTGTATCAATGTTTTTACGTCATATGCTCGTTAGATTAGTTTTCTTTGTAAAACACTTAATATTAAAATTATATTGTTAATTCATGTAAAGGTCGTTCCTTGTGTATAAGAAGATTTGTTCATGAAGGCCCTTTTTTAGTCTACGGTTGTCATTTATTATAACATGAAATCATACTTACACGGATATATTCCCCTGTACCTGTTCTTTTTCAAATTATCTTTCTTTTGTGACTCTGTATATGATCTTGTCAAGTTTGAAGGCAGTTGCTGAAGATTGACGTACATAACAACATTTATTGATTCAAAAGCAGAAAATGCGGGACAAATGCTATTGTACCATCGCGTCTTATCGCTTGAGATGCAACTTTTTTTCTTTTCTTAACGCTTGAGGTCCAACGAGTCATAGATTTGGGAGTCTTTAAAATTTACACATATTCTTTATGTCTGGTATATATATCGGTGGTCTGAAGTCTCTACAATTATGAAGGACCATCACAAGAACACCATGAAAAAGTATGATTGTATTAAGATTGTTGTTGCGAACACATACTTTATTGTTATTATTAAAATAGATGAGAAGGGAACAATGAAAGCCACCGAACAAATATGAGAATATAGCAGACTCGGTTTGATAGAACCTGTTCATTGGCACTCCGGGCAGTAATAATGATATAGTTACGTTGAAAACATCACATGGATATTTTATAACTTTTTCAGTCTTCGTCAGATACAAAATAAACAAAATACGTCTTGATATAATATTGGAAATGCATATTAATGCACATGCCAACTGTACTAACAAAATGCTTTAAATAGCACTTGATTACCTGAAATTCTTCTATATAATCACGATTGGTTTTCTTGGTCACATATTCTTCAAAGCTATGTAGACGTACTTTCCTCTTGCTTAGAGAAAGTGTGCTGTAGTACCGTTCTTCCTCCACGGAATAAAGTGCTGAATACACTGTCTGGCAGGGGAACTGATGATAATATATACATTATTTGTACGAGCACTATAGTTGGTAGTTAAAAGCTTTGAATGAAGCTTGTCCTGTGTAAAATCGGTTGTAAAAATATATTTGTACACAGAAGATAAAATAAATGATTTTATAGAAAACTGAATCAGCATACATGTATCAAGAATGGCTATATACTGAAGACACAGCCTTCACTCAGAGCCAATAATAAGAGAAGTAGAAAGAGCATGGATAATAAAATGATTAATTTCAAAATAGACAAAAAGTTCACGACAATAAGAACCCGGGGGACTCGGTAACCGCCTTGGAACGGTCAGTGACAAAATATTTGCAACTTGGGTTTAAACCAAGTTTTAGGGGGAGGGGGGAGGGGCAACCTCGCCCAAACAGGTTCTCATTGAATAAACAAGTTTAAGATGACTTGGTGAACCATCTCAACTCAACTCGTCAACTCGACATTGTTGCGTGTAAAAGCCCCAAAACATATAACACATAATAAGCTAATCGCATTGCAAATCACAAAAGAGCATTCAATGACGACAAATAAAGAAATTATATGAGCAAAACGTAAAACTGATTTTTTTTTTCAAATTCAAACACGTTTCTGCGTTACAAACCATTTTTATGTGAATCATTCTTACGACAAATAAGGAACAAACATGTTATGAAGAATGTATAAGAACTGTGCAATCATGGGTAATAATTGCAAAAAAGACATATTTTACTTTTATACATATATTACGTATTTTATCATGTTCGATTTTACAAAATGCTGTAGATTACGAGTTTATAAAATGGTAATTACGTAATCCGTTGGGTGTAAATACGTATTATATTTAAAATTGAATGCTTTAAAATGTTTAACTACTGATATAATTAAAACAAAGGTTAAAAGCTACGCTCTGCACTCTTGGCAAGGATTATAGCCTAAACATTTTAGCTGTTACATGAAACAAAATAATGATTTTGTAATGATAGTGTCTCTTGCTGGGAGCGAACCCGCACCGTCACGGCGACAGCGCCTAGCCATGCAATTTCTGAGACGCAACAAACAGAGCTAACCGGGACAACCCCAAAAAAAGGTTGATCGGATAGCCCTGATATACGTTACATCACTGCATGACATCGGTAACGGGTTATTTTACTGATAACAGTACTGACTAAATGTACGGGGAGACTTTTTACGACCGCCACACTGCACAAATAGCGCTCCTTGAATTTCAAATGATAGTGTCTCTAGCTGGGAGCGAACCCGCACCGTCACGGCGACAGCGCCTAGCCCTGCACTTCCTGCGACGCAACCAACTGAGCTAACCGGCACAACCCCAAAAAAGGTTGATCGGATAGCCCTGATATACGTAACAATGAGCAATGGAGTTTACATACGCAACTTTCGGGTTTATTATAATGGATCATTTTTAAAGGCAAATGTTAAATGGTCCATCAACATTAAAAAAGAAGGTTGATGACCACTTCTTTCAATAGACGATAATTTATACAGCTTACTTCCAGGTTGTCGTAGGAATCATCTAGGTCAAGTTCTTCTAAGTTTTCATCTTGGACATGATCTACGGTACTATCCCGCTGACAATTACGGCACCTTTCTAACATGCCTAATAGACAAGAAAATAAATACACCAATTCTCTTGAAAAGTTGTCTTTAGGTTTGTGACAAATTGGCAAATTCGTGAGCAAATTGCAACATGGAAATTAAATGTTTTCGTTTCCTTTAGATATATGGCGATAACACTAAAATTACCGACTCTTAAACAGTTCCATGGATATTATTGCACGCTTGTTTTTTCCTAAATATTCAAAGTAGGGTTAGATATCCTAGTAATACAAATTAAATATAAAAAAACCAAAGTGTGGCAATATAAACAGAACAAAATCAATTTAACCATTTTATTTAATAACAATTAATTAAAACTTTATTTTAATGTATTACTTTAATAAAATTAATTAGAACAGCTTTGCATAAACTATCATATAGTTTCGCTAAGCTAGTTTTACTAACTTTTTTATTAATCTATTAGTACCAGAATCTCTAAAATTAATTTGATCATTATTATAATTTCTGTAAATGATGTACCTGAAAATCTCATAACCAAATCTGCAACTGCGTCCCGAGCACGCCTCACGAATGGAGAGTTTCTGTTGAAACGACAAAAAGCTTTTATTTGTTAATTTAAACGATCTTCGCTTTATGAAAATCGTATACTTATATATTCGAATGAATGAAATTGTACATCAATTTAAATGACCTTGATGTTGCTTGTCTGATTTTTATTATATGCCTCTTCACCTAATGTACACAATGCAATTATATGAGGTATAAGACAGTCATGCACAAATCCTCAACAAAACTAGTTCATTTATATTTGGATTTCCTAATTCCTTAGTTAATATAGATATAACAATATAATACATGTATCACCAGTGCTGCCATTTGTGTGAACATGTTGCAATATAATAAGACAACTAAGTTTAAATGCAAGTATGTATTGAATAGGTCAGCATTTACCTTAATTATTCGATTGTCCTAATGAAGACGAAGATTTTACAGTCAAAAAGGCTTAACGTTTTTGTTCACGCAAAACTTTCTTCTTGGAAATAAGGAAAAAAGGAATTTTAAAATGAAATTTCTTCTCAATTGTTGTATTTATTTTCCAGCCTTTACGCAAACATGTCAATATCGGTACTAACCTTTTCTTATAGATAAAAAATCCCAGACCACCAAGAATTACAGATAAGATACCCAGAGGTCCTAGTACTAATCCGACAACAGACACTCTTAACACTACATTGCCTTCCTCTTCGAGTCCCTTAAGCACTGAAAATAGATTAAGGCATGTGTTTAATGAACATTTGTAAAGAAACAAGATCTGATAACTTAATGAAGTCTTTTGTTGACGCGTATATTGAGAATCTTTTAAAAGACATCCACGCCATCTTTGTTCGCGATGACTTCAGATTGATTTAAAATGAACGAAACGATCACCTTGTATGCAGTTACTGCCATTTAGACCTTCTTTACACCCAGCCAAACATTCTCCCGTCGTTCGATGGCACAGTTTCTTTACACATCCCTCACTACACGTGTTTTCACAAATGTCTCCAAATCCCTCCTTACAGTTGACACAGGTTCCGATATCATCACATACACAGTTTCTAGGACAGAGGCATTTACTCCCAGTATAAATATTTAAACATCCAAATAAACACTTCCCGTCATTCCTTTCGCAAATTTGGTCTCTGCAATGTTCAGAGCAGTTATTTTCACATCTATTTCCCCAGTATCCATTCACACAACTATAGGTACAGCGACCGTCCTCGTCGTTACATGTTTTAGATAAACAACTGTCTGAACATGGTTCTGAGCAAGATGAACCAAACATGTGAGCCGGGCATGTTATACACCTACTAGGATGATCTCTATCGCATGCTAGACACGCTGTGCTGCAGTTCATATCGCAATTGTTACCGCTCCATCCATCTCTACAGCTACTAGTATCTAAACAAACCCCGTTGGTTTTGTTGCACTCCGTTCCTGGTTTACAATTTGAGCATTCGTTTTGACATGATGTGCCCATGTAACCAGAATGGCAGATATTGCATGAACTTTTATTTTGACAAGTCAAGCAATGTTCTGGACAAATAACACAATTTTTACTGTCATCGAAGTAATATCCTTGTATGCAAGAAATGCATTTACCATTTTGTTGGCTACAAATGTTGTTATTGCAATTTCGAGGACATACTTTTGCACAATCATCTCCATACAATCCATCCTTGCAGGTCAAGCAGACTTGTGCTGACTCACAAGTTATACAAGGTGTATTGCAGGGTTGGCATTCTACTCCATCACTATAGGAACCAGGTTTACAAGAGAGACACACATTGTCAGAGGAACATTCAATGCATGACGGATGACAAATTGTGCATATTCCCTTCTGAAGAATATATTGGTTGTCACATTTCTGACACGTGTTATCTGAATTACATAACTTGCATCCTTTTTGACATTTACCGCAAACATTGTTTGACAGATAATAACCATCAATACAGGCAATACAGCTATACTGCTGTAGGGAATTTAGTGTACACTCAGAGCAATGTTGTCCACATTCTGTGCAGTAGCTACCATAAAGGGCGTATCCAGTTTGACATGAAGTGCACACGTTTTGTGCATCACAATACAAACATCCAGCATTACATTTTTCACACAAAGAGTTCTTCAAAGTGGTATTAGGATAACATTCACTGCATATGTTAAATGAAGAACAGCTATTGCACCAAGTGTCACAGGGTTGACATACGTTATTGCTCCATAAATATCCATCTTCGCATTTATTACAAGTTGTTGAGGATGAACAGATTTTGCAGTTTACTGGGCATGAAACACAATCCTTATTGGCATTGAAGACATAACCATCTTCGCATCTTATGCAGTGGTGATATGATGAACATAGGTTGCAGTTTTCCTTGCATCTCAACGTGCAATCAGTTCGTGCGCTATGACTTTGTATATCTTTAAATTTACCATTGTAATAACCACTTTGACATACGTCGCAAGTTGTGTCTGATTCAAAATATGTTTGTGAACAGTTAACGCAGTTTTGTGGACAAGGCTCGTGACAGTTTTGCCCAGTATATCCGTCTATGCAGCCATTACAGGCAGTTTGTCCATTAGGCGTATTGAAACAAACTCCTGTTCTACAGCATTCACAAAATCCGTTCAGACATCTGTCGGCAGCTGGAAATATAGAGCAACTTTTGCTAATAATATGAAAACAATATAACTTAAGGTGACAATAAATGCAAGCGTTAATTCATTTTAAGTGTTTGTTTTGTTAACTATCGGGTTACAGTATTTTCGACGTTGCATTTAATGTGCAACTTATTTTAGAGATGAACATACAACTATTAATCGACTTATCCAGTTTCAAAATAACAAACGTTCTACTTCATTTTGTAAGCAAACAAATAGGCATTGAAAGTTGCTACCAGTTGCTCGAAATGGCATCGATCGAGTTAGAGACGCTTTAAAACGCGTAGTTTTAAAATGACAGGAACGCATATTAGAAACACGAAACTTTAACACGATGTCACGCAGTCATTTTGAGTCTGGCTCTCACGCCCATGGATACACTAGATGGGCTGTTTTTATAAATGTTTTGAAATTTTTTAGGTTTTATTATAGATGATTATTCGAAATATGGTATTAATTTCGTTCATTTATACGGATTTATTGACACCCCTCGGATTACGATTATACATTTGTGGAAACCTTGTATATGTAGCTAACAAGTACTAGCAAAATAAAACAAGAAGATTCAAATGATTGTTAGAACGGGAAGGGTTAAATAAATGTTAGGATCTTTAGAAGTTCAGGTAATTTATTTTAAGCAATATTATAAGACCAATAGTTTCGTGAAACGGACTATACAGACAAAAGACATAACTTATATTAAAATCTTAGTCTGGTTAGACATAATTAATTATCTTTTTCCTTATCTATTTTTTCTAAAAATCATCTTGTCTCGATGGAATCACTTCTGACTGACTCGTTTACATACAAAATTCGACCTATTTATAGTGTTAACATTGATGACGTCAAAAAAGTAGGATTGCGCGGAATCGTGCTACATGTAACATATAAAATGGCGGACGTTATAAAAAGAACCGAGATGCAGGCGAATAGCTGATGAATTTTTAGTTCTAATAAATTGCTTAGGATTATTATAGTTAACAGGAATGAAGCTGAGGCAACTGTCTAATGAATTAATTTAAAAATCCCATGTTGTAAAAACGAACAATCGATTATTTTGAACATGCATTGGATGTTTACATATCGGATAGCGTAACAGCCTAACACTATAAATACAGATGTAAAATTTTGAATATTTGCGCCATTGGCTACTTACCATAGCTTCGGAGAATCAGAATCGATAGAACAACGAACATGTGCATTTCGGGATGTATGGATATCGCAGACTGAGGTCTGGAGGTGTTGAACCTGTAAAGTTATATAATAAATTAAAATATATTAAATATTTAAACCAACAACTTACTAAAGCAACGCCTACCAGAATGAGAAAAAGTGAAATATGCATATTATCAGGAATCGCCATATTCACAGAACAATGCCCCTTTGAAGCGAAAAAGAAAGGAGGAAAAGAAAGCATGCATGTGTTTATAAGTATGTCAAATTCAAATAAGACACCAGAACAATTAACGGAAGACAGAACCCTTGGGGTTACCGCCTTGGAACGGTCAGTTGTAAAACAATTTGCCACTGCGCGTTTAAACCAGGTTCTAGGGTGCATCGAACTCACACTTGTCCAAAAAAGGAAGATAGAAAGAGAATTAACATGATTAAGAGAATACAGACGAGACGCATGCCAGTACATGTAAGTCAAACTACCAATAACATTAATAAAAAAAAATAATCGGCAATAAACATAACCGTTGCAGACAATTCAGGATCTGCTAATACAACAAATTATTAATTAACATGTAAATTTGTGAGCTTATGCTCACTAGCAATACGATGGTTGTCCAAATAAATCGTAGACTATTTGAATAAAAAGAAAACTACTGAACACGTGTTTATGTGAATTTCACAGTTAGTTAAGACATCATTTGGTAATTTGTAGACGAAATATTAAAAAAAATAGATTATCATAAAGAAATTGCAAACATTTAACAAGGCGACCTATCGACCAGCGGCGCACGTCGCAACGTCATTACAATGCACACACAGCTCGCCGTTACTCCTTCCTGAAGTACTCGTCAGCATGTTCGATACAATCACGGTTTCTGTTTACCCGACTATTAAATTAATTAATGTTACACTCTTTTGGAAGACTTGTTGAAGGCCAGGCTTTCTGATCTCGTCGCAGATCTCAAATTTGCGACCTATGAGCCCGAATGTACAAAACGTCTAGCGGAGCGAGGTCCGGCGAGTACGGGGAATGCCTGATTCTGATTATTATTTCCGTTTCACCTTGCGAAAACTTCCTGTGCCACTTTGTATACCAACGCTCTACATATGAGGAACTTTCTTAACTTGTTTCTATTCCTCAAGCGTGTCTTTTGGCGTCAATTCGCTTTTATCACAATATTGGATGATCGAAATATGCGCCGCGGCTTCTTCCAACGTCGCGATTTTCACAAGAAGTTAATGTTTACCAATTAGCATGAAACAAGCACTACTCTTGTACAAATTATGGCAACGTTTTGAAACTTTGCGGATTGAGAAATATGACTTTCAAAATGTAATTTGTATTTTTCAATAAAGATGCCCTTTGGTTTGTGTAATGCACTTATAAAGTTATAAAAGATGCCCTTTGAAATTTGTAACGCAACTATATAGTGACAAAATCCAAAAATATTCGGAAAACAGGAAGTAAATGACCAAGGAGCATAAAATCGCCTTACACTATATGAGACTATAGAATACATATGGAATATTATAACAGTATGCATTCTGTAGGTTCGTATTATTAGAGTTGTGTATGTACACAATATCACGCGAGACCGAAGTTCGAGCGTGATGTGGTTTACATACGCAGTGAGAAATAATACGAGCCTACAGACTGCATAATGTCGTAATGTTCCTGTTATTATAAACCCTTCTCGCTCAAAATAAATTTAAACAACAAAATTTTAGTCAAGAATGTGGTTTACGTAACCATAGAAATAAAGTAACGCGATAGTAAATTTCTGAATAGAGTGGAAAATTTATGAATGGCGTAAAAATATCGTAATAGTTGTAAAATTGAGACGGAAATTTTCTATTATGGAGTTCCTTATGTGCCGGAAAATTACGACAACATAGTTTGACGTAGTATATGTAAAAAATTTAAAAAATATTCGGTAAAGAGGAAGAAAAGCAAGAAACAAAAAATCGCTTTACACCATAAAGGACTATAGGATAGAGCAATAAGCAAATATCAGGCTGCTGCATGTTATAGTTGCTGAGGAAACTGCGACGGAAATTTTGGTACGGACGGGAAAACGAAATCAATTGAATTAACATTGGCCACGTTATTGGGCCTCAGCAAGTCATACTACTTCTCGACCTTCAGCCTCGGACTTATATTACTGCCTGGGGCCCAATAACGTGGCCAAAATGAACTAACTTGATAAATAACATTATAGTATATGTTACCGTAAGGAACCTATGTCACTTGAATCTTTTATTAACGTTTTATACCACTCCATACACAAAAACTGTGTAATATTAAAAAAAAAGAAAATTGAGCAAAAAATCATTCCCGATGGAGTACTGATGCTTCGTGTATAATCTTGCTTTTTGTTTGGGATGGATCAAAATTATACTTTTGATTTGTGTAAATATTGAGTTGCGATCAACCCGGGGCTCGGCGGCGTGGGCAATACTATGCATTTCCATTACTGCCCATGAACAGGCTCAATCAAATCGAGCCTGCAATATTTTACGTGTTCGGTGGCTTTCAAAGTTCTCTTTTCATCTATTTTTGTGTTTTTGATTGTCTGGGCAGTTGTATATTACACTTTCTATTTTATGTTACATTGCAGTATTTTGAACCATCTTATTAATTAAAAGACCGAAACGAGTTGACTCAGAATAATATGAATAAAAGAAATTACATTTTCTGAGGTTTTTATTTTAAGTGAAAATTTCATACAATGTATAAAACAGTGAAAACGATACAAACCAGATTCCGAATAATCTACTCCTGTTTTGTTAACCAACATGATATAATACAACAAATTCATCTAGAGAAACGAACTTCCGCTTGCGAGATTCTCCTTAGTTCTCACATTTGCAATTGTGTTCAATTGTTTAAATCTCAAGAGGAAGAAAATGGCTGAACTGTCATATCTGTAATAACAGTTTGACAATACCAGTTAGTCAACTATTGTTGTCTACACAATTAGGTGTTGTTGCTTGATGCGTCATTCGAGTTTCAATTGAAAAAAAAAAACAACAACAACTCCTTATATGTCAATTAGTTTACTGTTTAGACTTTAGCTTTATGAGAATTAAATACTAAAGAAGTGAAATATGCATATCAGGAATCGCAAGACAGAGTAAAACAATAAAAATGATTTGTGATATTTTTTGACTTTATTCTGTAATTGTCATTCAAAATCATTTTACGTAATACTCGTTTATTTACTCGTTATTTTAGAACTCAGCTTATCCGCTAATGAAATACAAATACATTGCATTCATATAGCGCAAAAATAACAAATTCCCTATTGCGCTTCACATTTATAGAAAAAAAAGAATGCTAGTTATACTATATACAATGTACGGTCTGTCAGTACTGAAAAGACAATGAAACATAGTCTGCTATTGGTCGTGTTTAAAGAAATGAGTTTTAAATTTTCTTTTAAATTCAGGTTCAGAGCGAATGCTTTCGAAGTCGGTAGGTATTTCATTCCAGAAATTGGGACCAAAAACCGCTAATTTTGTTCTCCGTCTTGGAACAATAAAATTGCTATCACTATAAAATCTAAGTCTCTATCTACTTGTAGTCGGTGTGAACATTTCTTTCAGATAGTTTGGAGCGATGTCGTGGACTAAACAGGAAACTGTTACACTAATGTTAAACAAAATTCTGGGTCTCACCAACCAGTGAAGTTGTTTAAAGAGATCAGCGCTTGGTTTGTCAAATGAGGCATATGTAACTAATCTTGCAGCGAGGTTTTAAACTCGTTGCAACTTATCCCCGTACCTTCAATTAATACTGTTATCGTTTCATCCTTCATGAATTGTATTTTAAGGGAAATTTTCTTTAAAAAAAAACAACCTAGAAGCTCGATTGGTTTCTGTTATCCCTGTCATCGTGTTCTTGCTGATTTCACTCCAGGAGCTCTGGTCTCAGTAAGATCATTGAGTACCCGTCCCTTTGGGTTTTTGAAGTTATTAGCTTCTTTTGTTTTATATGTGTGTTTTTGAATGCAACATTGTTAATCTGATGGGTGGGTTGGAGTTATTTCACCAAGACAACTTGTACTTTTGTGTTGTTATGAGAACCTGTTACCGCAAGTGTGAGGTTGCCAAAAGAGATTTAAACCAGGTTCTAGGGTGCACTAAACTCACGCTTGCCCCAACAGGTTCTTATGTCAACACATAAGTACAAGTTGACGCGTTATCTTGGTGAAATCACTCCAACCTCGTTTTTTTTCCATTAAGCTGTAATTTAGAACACCTAATTAGCAGGTGGGCTGTTTCAAAACAAAATGGCTGGAAAAGTGAAAAATTAGTGAAAAATTAAAGTTAAAAAAAATCCAAATTTGTTATGCTGTATTTTTTGCGTATTGAAACTGAGTACAGAACTGAAAAGATTTTTGAAATCGGTCAACTGGTTGCTGAGATATTGTCATTTGAAAAATGGCAAGTGAAGTGAAAAAAAATATAAAGAATTTAAGTTTATTAAAAGTTCAAACTGGTTGATCCATATGTTTTACAGTCTTCACAGTGATCAAAATCAATCGAGTAATATTCATATGTGGCAGAATAAAAATTTTATGGAGCTTTATTGACCATTATTAAAAAATCACCTGAATTTTAATTTATGTACTTAAAATACAATTATTACAAATTCAAAATTACAAATTACGATTAATCGTAATTACTCGTAACCGTTAAGTATTAATAAATGCTGCAAAATATTGACATGGTTTGTTTTAGTTTGTTAATTAACAACTCCAGAGGCTCTTGTCTCAGTAAGATCAATGAGTAGCCGCCCTTTTGCTTTACAATACTATAAGCTTTCTATGTTTTTCAACTCCACTGACATTGTGTCTTCTGCAATTTCTGATATGCGTATTTCACTTATATATTTCAAAATTTGGATTGTTAACATCTTTTTCTTTAAATATCCAATCTCGAAATATCATGAAGCGTAACCTCCCTAATTAATGCCCTATATGTAGTTCACTATTTAAATAATCCCTATTATATCAATGTTATTGATTATAATTTAGATCTCGCTATTTTTCTTTACTGTTTTAACGTGTCTTACCATATGCAAAATTAAGATACATTAGTAACACTCATTTGTGCAAACTTTCATTGAACGGCATTTTGCCGTTATTGAGAATTCCATAATTTTCGTTTTATCGATGAATGTGCAGTGAGTGTGGTAAGCCCTTAATCCACCAGCCAAACTGCAATGGTTGAAAAGAACACAAAATTCGCCTAATGTAAAACCTTAAAGCAACAGTCCATGATAAATTATTATTTCACGGGCATTTTTGACATTTCGAAATATATATATTGATTGCAAACTTTAAGATTCAAATTTTTTTCAAATCAATATAAGTATTTTGAAAATCGGACCATAGATAACTAAACTATGACTGTTTGAAGTTGCTTGTTTATTGCTTTTGAAAGCAGCCATTTTGAATTGTTACCAGGCTTATTACCCGTAAATAGTCCTCCGGATGTTCCCACTCGGACAACGGCTGACACTAAAAAGTCTCAATATTTGCCTTTTGGGGGCATTAGATGGCTAGTATGGCCTGAAAGGCAAATGTTTAGTAAATGACATGCTTTTACTGAAACACTGGTAGCGATTTTATGTTTGGAAGGTTTTCTTAATTTGACCGTCATGGCAAATGTCGGACCACACCGGCCACCTAGACGTCTTTCTAAACAAGACAGAACACGTGAAGTTGGTCAAGCTAGTTGATCTACCCGGTTTTCTTGTTCATGAATGGAACCTAATTCCACAATTGAAATTTCGTTGGCTGTTGAATTCCGTGAGATGCCGCTTGAAAGAATGCCGGATTCATCGTGGTGGATATACTCAATATAAGTCTAGCGATTTTTGCAACTTTTGTGTAGTAACCCCCGGTAGCTTTAACAATGAATTGCTTATAAAGTAGTGATCGGATTTTATTTCTGATTTTTTTTACATTGTTAACTTTGAATTGCTGATTTATTTGGTATGTATTATTTTGTTGTGTTTGATGAAATTAAAAAGCTATTTTATAAAATGTCCAAGTGTGCAGAACTTTTTTGTCGAGTATATATTACTTGTATTTGGAATCGTCATATTATTGATAAAAAAATCATTAATTTGCGAAATCTGTCGACACATTTTGTAATTAAAGATGCAGATGTTAATAAGGAGGCAGTGTTTAAATAAATCAATCTGCTTCATTTAATGCCTGTCTGTCCCCAAATTACAGATATTGACAGGTGACTAGCTGTGAGCGACAATTAAAGGAACTTGAAAGTCCCCGAACATGATAATAACAAAAAGATTGCAGTCTCTGATTGAAGTCTTAATTATGCGAGCTTCAGTGCTGTTACTAGTTACGTTCTTTGAAGGTCGTTGAGCACGATACATATGTACTATATTAATAGTACTTCTAAAATTGCTTTTGTTTAAATATTTCGGCCAGTTAATAGATGGGTGGTTTGAATATCCCAGATTTGGATATCGTTCAATCAACCCAAGAATATACTTCTTGCTTAATTTTAAATTTTGCCTTTGGTGTTATCTGTGATTGCAGGATTTATACTCTCAGATCCCCTGTCAAAATTCTATTTTGTTTAGTTCCACCCATTGTTATCTCGTTTAGGGCAATTCCATTCTTTTATCTGGGGACGATACGCCATATGCATACAACCGTTTGGGATGGCTCAAAATTGTACTGTTTATTGGTTTAAATATTGAGTTGCGCTCAACCCAGGACTAGGCGACGTGGGCAGTAATATGCATTTTCATTACTGTCCATGAACAAGCTCACTCAAACCGAGCCTGCAATGTTTGTTTTGTATTTGTCGCGTTCGGTGGCTTTCAAAGTTCCCTTTTCATCACTTTCGATATCACGGTAGCGTTGTTTGTGCCGTGTGGCGACTGTAAAATATCTCCCCTTACATATAATCAGTGCTGTTACATGTACATTACGTGACATCAATAGTTTGTAAAGGGATATTTCATATCGACCGAAACCGAACTATGTCATTCAAAATGACCAATTATGTTTTAATTAATAACTAAACAAAAAGTTATTAATTAAATGTATATAAACATACATGTTGTTATCCTAATTTCTCAAATCTTATCAGTTCAACGTTGCATGTAAGTACCCTTAACCTAATCTTGAAATCAAATAAAAATAAAATTGTTGGATTAAATTTTATTTATAGATTTGATAGATAAGAATTCATCAATTACGAGTATTTTGCATAATTATATATCAATATTGCTTCTGTAAAGAATACAGGAACGAGTCCAGTAATTAGGATAAAATGGAAAGACTCCACCACACTACACCACACTACACCACACTACATTACATTACATTCATGACATTATTTTACATAACTATAAACCCACACATGATGTTGATCTATTCAGAATTTTCTTTTATATTGCACAACTTTATTCCGTGTGTGAACAGCGTATGGTCTCGATAAATACTTTAATACCGCTTTTAGATTTCAAGACAAAATCTGATGGGTAATTTACACTTGGCCAATACAAAGCCTAAATTAGTTTAACAATATCATGTACATGTCGTGTACGAGTTTTGAAAAGTAGCCTTGTTATCTATTGCCATTAATATTCTTTATTTTGTTTAAACTTTTCAAAATTGCATATGCATGCAAAACATGTCGATTATTGACGGCGTTAATACAAAAAAGAACAGGTCGTGAAATGAAGATATCTTAAACACGTAACAAGTTCGATATTACACATTTGAAGTAAATGTCGTACCATTTGTAGAAATATCTCTTAGTAGATCGACTTAACCAGTCTCATTGAAAAATAATTTTTCATGCTTGTAATGAACAAAGAGCTTTTTATTGTTTTTTATGATAATGAAACTTTATAGACTTGTCAAGACCTGATCAAGTCACTCTCATTTAACTGGATAAATTTATCTGAGATTTCGTACCTCTACTTATAAACAAGTAATAGATATTCCTGTGGGTACTAATTGTGAACCCCTTGTTTCTGTGTCTATACTGCTATGAAAGAGATTTTACTTGATCCTTTCTACTGAAAATCAGGATGACATTTTTACAGCCTTAAACAACACCACTGGATACCGCGAAGATTTGTTTAATATAGATTATACACATTTTCCAGCTTGTGTCAACGAAATATATCCTGCTGCACCCAAACTTTACAACAAAATGATACAGAAAGCAAGCAGACTTTCTCGATCTAAATCTTTCCGTTGATAATGTGTTCGTATCTATTAAACATTATGATTATAGAGATGATTTTGATTTTAATATTGTAAATACTCTATTTGAGATGGTGATGTCATAGAGGGAACTTCTTATGGGGTATTTACCTTACTGCTTGTTCGCTTTTTTCTAGCGGGTTCTCATTTTTGTTAAATGTTTGTGGTGTCTTTTTTGAAACTGATCATTTTATTTACCATGTTCTCTCCCCCTCTCTTCTTCTTGACTGTGTGGGGAGGCTCTTTTTTGTCTGATTGTGGCTATTCCAGATATGCATATTTCACCTTTTTGCAACAATGATAGATTGCAATAATCTTAAACGTTTTTAAAAGGGTTATCAGTATTACAAATTAAGGAAAACATTTTACAGGTTTTATCGCCGATACCCAGACATAATTCAAAATTTCAGGTGCAGTTTAACATCACTATGGCAACAAAGTATTTAACAGTCAGTTTGTATGAGACCTTATTTAATATATAATAAAGATATAATAAAAAAAATAAAAGAAAATGTTAATTTCTTCACTTTATTTGACAAAACCATCTGTAAATTCAAACAGAAAGGTTACTAACATGATATTTAACAACGGTCATCATGCCTATTGATTAACTCATCTACAGTTGATTGTTATGCTTACCTCTTTGTGTGCAAGACGGTGGCAGGGTTTAAGCGTTTATCAAGTTTACAAAAGAACCAGACGCTCGAATTGTTTCTTTTAATTGTTTTGTGATACGAGAACCTGTTGGGGCAAGTGCGAGGTTGGTGCTACCTAGAACCTGGATTAAACCCCTAGCGGCAAATTGTTTTGCCACTGACCGTTCAAAGGCGGTAACCCGTCGGGTTCTAACTTTCGTTAATTGTTTGTGTTGTCCATTTAGAAACTGATTAATCAAATACAATGCTCTCTTTTCCTCTGTACATTTTGGCTGTGTGGGGAGGCTGTGTCTGCCAAACGTGGCCATTCCTGATATTTCACCTTTTTTAATCAAGAAGGCGTGTTCTTGCTGATTTGACTCCAGAGCCTCCGGTCTACCCACCCGTTTGCTCGGAAATGCAATAAGCTTCTTATATGTGTGTGTTTTTGCGTGCAGCATTTTCAAGCCGATAGGTGGGTTGGATACATCACAAAGACAACTTGTACTTATTTGTTCATATGACAACATGTTTGGGCAAGTGTAAGATCGGAGCACCCTTGTACCTGGTTTAAACCTCCAGTGGCAAATTGTTTTGCCATTGACCGTTCCAAGGCTGTAACCTCAAGCGTTCTATTTTTCGTTAGTTGTTTGTGGTTTCTTACTTTAAACTGATATTCTTATAAAAACTTGCTCTCTTTTCTCTTCTTTTTCTCTGCGTGGGAAGGCTGTGTTATCTGTGCGGCAGTTCCCCTATGGATGTTTCACTTTTTTACACACTAAATGTAGGATTTAATAAAAATTTAAAGTCAAAGTTGTTAAAGCATTACTAACGCAATAAATTTCACTAACAAATCCGATCATTTTCTGATTGGAACAAATTTTCACTGCAATTCGCTCTTTTCCGTTATTTAGAAGCTTTACTTAGTGATGCAATTAACACAACTAAGACATTTCGTTACTTTATGGATACCGTTTTTAACAGGATTTACCAAATCGACAAAGGGATAGTGGCTACTACCACCCAACCTGACCCACCCACTCATGAAGACATTTTTATTGGTCTTTACACTTGATAATCCTGATAAATAAGATTAACAACTCTGTGTAATGCGGATGAAATCCCCTTCATTAGATTAATTAAAACTATATTTCCATTGTTTTAAATCTCAAATTATTAAACATTGTGATCTTGAAAGTCAAAGAATATCAGAAAAAGCTATATTTTAATGTGAAGAACTTCTCAGTAAATCATATCTTGGAAATCCATGAACAGATTTGAACTGACATCTTTCAAGTTGTTGATGTCTTGATAAGATAAATCCTACCCAAATGTATTAATTTTTTAATTATGACTTTAGTTGAGGCTGAATGAAGATGATCAAATATTTAAAGATTTTCAATATACATTGTTATTACTGAAAAACGGCGAGAATGTATTGTTATCAATTACTGAAACGACGATAATGTATTGTTATTACTGAAATTCGACCGATGATATTATTAGTTATTACTGTGCATAGTATAGTGTGGTATGGTATGGTATGTTATAGTATGGTATGGTATGGTATGGTATGGTATGGTATGGTATGGTATGGTATGGTATGGTATGGTGGGTACAGTACAGTACAGTACAGTACAGAATAGCATAGAATAGCATAGCATAGCATAGAATAGTTAAGTATAGTATAGTATAGTATACAGTATGGTATGATGGGGGGAGGTACAACACTCAGATAAACTTGATCGTGCACCCCCTCTACCCCCACAATGGTATGGTATGGTATGGTATGGTATGGTATGGTATGGTATGGTATGGTATGGTATGGTATGGTATGGTATGGTATGGTATGGTATGGTATGGTACGGTACGGTACGGAACAGTACAGTACAGTACAGTCCAGTAGAGTAGAGTAGAGTAGAGTAGAGTAGAGTAGAGTAGAGTAGAGTAGAGTAGAGTAGAGTAGAGTAGAGTAGAGTAGAGTAGAGTAGAGTAGAGTAGAGTAGAGTAGAGTAGAGTAGAGTAGAGTAGAGTAGAGTAGAGTAGAGTCAGGGGTTTTTCATAACAGTCTGCGCCTCAGGAAAACGGAGGTGTTCCCAAAAGCAAACGGCCCTGTTCCCAATCATATCTATTTGTCATTTTTCCCAATTGAATACATATTTTCTTTCCAAAATTTCGGCCAAAATCGCGAAATACACAGTTAACAGAAGAGTGACTTCCATTTATCTAGAAATTGCAAGTGTTCAGCGACCCTGATGTAAGAACGAATATTATACGGACCTTCTTTCAACATTACAGCTATGAATTATACCAATAAATTTATAACTATTCCGCATAACTTTGTAGAAATTACACGAAACTGCAGAAGATACATTATATTCCGACTTGTTAAGACACTTAATTCCTTTGGTAATGTATTTTCGCAACTATTATGGCTTTGCACAACAATAAGTACTACAGTAAAAACTTACGTTTATCTGGACTTTTTAAATAATACTCTAAATTAACCATTAAATTTACTACAGTTTCACTTTTTTATAAAGAATTTCAATTTCATATAATGAATTATACAAATGAAAAAAATATTTTCTTATAACAGTTGGCTAAATATGTTTAGTTAAAAGTTTTGCATTGTTTGTTTGAATAAAGACCAAAAAGCAAGTAAAAGTATATTGGTATTGTAAAAATATTTTAATATTTTAACAAAATTTTAAATTTTGCCTTTGGTGTTATCTGTGATTGCAGGATTAATATTCTCAGATCCCCTGTCAAAATTCTATTTTGTTTAGTTCCGCCCATTGTTATCTCTTTAAGGGCAATTCCATTCTTTTACCTGGGGACGATACCCCATATGAATACAACCGTTTGGGATGGCTCAAAATTGTACTGTTTATTGGTTTAAATATTGAGTTGCGCTCAACCCAGGGCTAGGCGACGTGGGCAGTAATATGCATTTCCATTACTGCCCATGAACAAGCTCACTTAAACCGAGCCTGCAATGTTTGTTTTGTATTTGTCGCGTTTGGTGGCTTTCAAAGTTCCCTTTTCATCACTTTCGATATCACAGTAGCGTTGTTTGTGCCGTGTGGCGGCTGTAAAAAGTCTCCCCGTACATATAATCAGTGCTGTTACATGCACATTACGTGACATCAATAGTTTGTAAAGGGATATTTCATATCGATCGAAACCGAACTATGTCATTCAAAGTGACCAGTTATGCTTTAATTAATAACTAAACAAAAAGTTATTAATTAAATGTATATAAACATACATGTTGTTATCCTAATTTCACAAATCTTATCAGTTCAACGTTGCATGTAAGTACCCTTAACCTACACTTGAAAACAAATAAAAATAAAATTGTTGGAACAAATTTTATTTATAGATTTGATTGATAAGAATTCATCAATTACGAGTATTTTGCATAATTATATATCAATATTGCTTCTGAAAAGAATACAGGAACGTGTCCAGTAATTAGGATAAAATGGAAAGACTCCACCACACTACACCACACTACACCACACTACATTACATTACATTATTTTTCATAATTATAAACCCACACATGATGTTGATCTATTCAGAATTTTCTTTCTTATTGCACAACTTTATTCCGTGTGTGAAACGCGTATGGTCTCGATAAATACTTTCATACCGATTTCAAGACAAAATCTGACGGGTAATTTACACTTGGCCAAAACAAAGCCTAAATTTGTTTAACAATATCATGTATATGTCGTGTCCGATTTTTGAAAAGTAGCCTTGTTATCTATTTCCATTAATATTCTTTATTTTGTTTATACTTTTCAAAATTGCATATGCATGCAAACATTGCGATCATTAACGGTGTTAATACAAAAAGGAACAGGTCGTGAAATGAAGATATCTTAAACACGTAACAAGTTCGATATTACACATTTGAAGTAAATGTCGTACCATTTGAGGTAATATCTCTTAGTAGATCGACTCAACCAGTCTCATTGAAAAAAACTTTTTCAAGAAAAAATAATTGTTCATGCTTGTAATGAACAAAGAGCTTTTTATTGGTTTTTATGATAATGAAACTTTATAGACTTGTCAAGACCTGATCAAGTCACTCTCATTTAACTGGATAAATTTATCTGAGATTTCGTACCTCTACTTATAAACAAGTAATAGATATTCCTGTGGGTACTAATAGTGAACCCCTTGTTTTCTGTGTCTATGCTGCTATGAAAGAGATTTTACTTGATCCTTTCTACTGAAAATCAGGATGACATTTTTACAGCCTTAAACAACACCACTGGATACCGCGAAGATTTGTTTAATATAGATTATACACATTTTCCAGCTTGTGTCAACGAAATATATCCTGCTGCACCCAAACTTTACAACAAAAAGATACAGAAAGCAAGCAGACTTTCTCGATCTAAATCTTTCCGTTGATAATGTGTTCGTATCTATTAAACATTATGATTAAAGAGATGATTTTGATTTTAATATTGTAAATATTCTATTTGAGATGGTGATGTCCTAGTGGGAACTTCTTATGGGGTTTTTACCTTACTGCTTGTTCGCTTTTTCTAGCGGGTTCTCATTTTTTTTTAATGTTTGTGGTGTCTTTTTTGAAACTGATCATTTTATTAACCATGTTCTCTCCCCCTCTCTTCTTCTTAACTGTGTGGGGAGGCTCTTTTTTGTCTGATTGTGGCTATTCCAGATATGCATATTTCACCTTTTTGCAACAATGATAGATTGCAATAATGTTAAACGTTTTTACAAGGGTTATCAGTATCACAAATTAAGGAAAACATTTTACAGGTTTTATCGCCGATACCCACACATAATTCAAAATTTCAGGTGCAGTTTAACATCACTATGGCAATGAAGTATTTAACAGTCAGTTTGTATGAGACCTTATTTAATTTATAATAAAGAAATAATAAAAAAAATAAAAGAAAATGTTAATTTCTTCACTTTATTTGACAAAACCATCTGTAAATTCAAACAGAAAGGTTACTAACATGATATTCAACAACGGTCAGCATGTCTATTTATTAACTCATCTACAGTTGATTGTTATGCTTACCTCTCTGTGTGCAAGACGGTGGCAGGGTTTAAGCGTTTATCAAGTTTACAAAAGAACCTAGAAGCTCGAATTGTTTCTTTTAATTGTTTTGTGATACGAGAACCTGTTGGGGCAAGTGCGAGGTTGATGCTACCTAGAACCTGGTTTAAACCCCTAGCGGCAAATTGTTTTGCCACTGACCGTTCGAAGGCGGTAACCCATCGGGTTGTAACTTTCGTTAATTGTTTGTGGTGTCCATTTAGAAACTGATTAATCAAATACCATGCTCTCTTTTCCTCTGTATATTTTGGCTGTGTGGGGAGGCTGTGTCTGCCAAATGTGGCCATTCCTGATTTTTCACCTTTTTTAATCATGAAGGCGTGTTCTTGCTGATTTGACTCCAGAGCCTCCGGTCTACCCACCCGTTTGCTCGGAAATGCAATAAGCTTCTTTTATGTGTGTGTTTTTGCGTGCAGCATTTTCAAGCCGATAGGTGTGTTGGACACATCACAAAGACAACTTGTACTTATTTGTTCATATGACAACATGTTTGGGCAAGTTTAAGATCGGAGCACCCTTGTACCTGGTTTAAACCTCCAGTGGCAAATTGTTTTGCCATTGACCGTTCCAAGGCTGTAACCTCAAAGGTTCTCTTTTTCGTTAGTTGTTTGTGGTTTCTTACTTTAAACTGATATTCTTATAAAAACTTGCTCTCTTTTCTCTTCTTTTTCTCTGCGTGGGAAGGCTGTGTTATCTGTGCGGCAGTTCCCCTATGGATGTTTCACTCTTTTACACACTAAATGTAGGATTTAATAAAAATTTAAAGTCAAAGTTGTTAAAGCATTACTAACGCAATAAATTTCACTAACAAATCCGATCATTTACTGATTGGAACAAATTTTCACTGCAATTCGCTCTTTTCCGTTATTTAGAAGCTTTACTTAGTGATGCAATTAACACAACTAAGACATTTCGTTACTTTATGGATACCGTTTTTAACAGGATTTACCAAATCGACAAAGGGATAGTGGCTACTACCACCCAATCTGACCCACCCACTCATGAAGACATTTTTATTGGTTTTTACACTTGATAATCCTGATAAATAAGATTAACAACTCTGTGTAATGCGGATGAAATCCCCTTCATTCGATTAATTAAAACTGTATTTCCAATGTTTTAAATCTCAAATAATTAAACATTGTGATCTTGAAAGTCAAAGAATATCAGAAAAAGCTATATTTTAATGTGAAGAACTTCTCAGTAAATCATATCTTGGAAATCCATGGACAGATTTGAACTGACATCTCACAAGCTGTTGATGTTTCCACCAACGGTCCGAGTGTACTGCATTGTACTACAAGAATGAGTTCCTATGAAAACTGAGAAGTTGGAATGATTATGTTTGACAGCATATAAACATCAACATTTTTCACATCATTTTCCTAGACAAAATGACAGAAATTATATTTCAGCAAATATTTATTATTCTTAAAGTGTGTTTTTCCTTTCAAAATCACAATTCCTAAAGTTTTACCAAAAACTGTAACCAAACTCTTGATAAGATAAATCCTACCCAAATGTATTATTTTGTTAATTATGACTATTGTTGATGCTGAATGAAAATGACCAAATCTTTAAAGATTTCAATATACATTGTTATTACTGAAAAACGACGAGAATGTATTGTTATTAGTTACTGAAAATCTACCGAGAATATATTGTTATTACTGAAATTTGACCGATAATATATAGTTATTACTGAGTATAGTATGGTATGGTATGGTATAGTATAGTATAGTATAGTATAGTATAGTATAGTATAGTATAGTATAGTATAGTATAGTATAGTATAGTATGTAACAGTCTGCGCCTCAGGAAAACGGAGGTGTTCCCAAAGCAAACGGCCCTGTTCCCATTCATATCTAGTTGTCATTTTTCCCAATTGAATACATATTTTCTTTCCAAGATTTCGGCCAAAATCGCGAAATACACAGTTAACAGAAGAGTGACTTCCATTTACTGTCAAACCTGTCTGCAAAGACCACTCAGGGGAGAACCCAGAAGTGGTTTTTAAATAGAGGTGGTCTTTGTTCACAGGTAAATGTGTCCACAGGTGGTCCTTGTTTACAGGTGGTCTTTAACACAGGTTTGACTGTATCTAGAAATTGCAAGTGTTCAGTGACCCTGATGTAAGAACGAATATTTTCTGGACCTTCTTTCAACATTACAGCTATGAATTATATCAATAAATTTATAACTAGTCCGCCTAACTTTGCAGAAAGTACACGAAACTGCAGAAGATGCATTGTATTCAGACTCGTTAAACAATTAATTCCTTCTGTAATGTATTTTCGCAACTATTATGCCTTTGCACAACAATAAGTACTACAGTAAAAACTTACGTTTATCTGGTCTTTTTGAATAATATTCTAAATTAACCATTAAATTTACTACAGTTTCACTAATTTATAAAGAATTTCAATTTCATATAATGAATAATACAAATGAGAAAATCATTTTCTTATTACAGTTGGCTAAATATGTTTAGTTAAAAGTTTTGCATTGTTTGTTTGAATTAAGACTAAAAAGCAACTAAAAGTATATTGGTATTGTAAAAATAGACTGATTTAAGCTAAATATGTGCACACCAATATTGACCATTATATCGATGTGAAAATTCCCAAAATGGACAATTTTGTCGATAAAAAATTCTGAAAATGCCCAGACACCTTTTCCCAAGAAAAAAAACCCGATAGTATAGTATAGTATATACCCCCACCCAACCCACAACCACTCAACATTTTCAACCAAAGTATGTAAGCCTTTTCTATAGCAAAACATAAGAAAACACTAAAATGCAAACTTTAACCATAATTTCAA
Source organism: Corbicula japonica (assembly GCA_038501625.1). Taxonomy (NCBI): domain Eukaryota; kingdom Metazoa; phylum Mollusca; class Bivalvia; order Venerida; family Cyrenidae; genus Corbicula; species Corbicula japonica. The sequence goes on along the minus strand of JAZAYU010000431.1, from coordinate 99,064 downwards.
AGTTTTAATTAAAAAATTTCAGGGGGAAAAAAAGCAAAAATTAAATTTAAAAAGCAAGGATGAGTTTTGGGCCTTTAAACATCAACCAGATGTAGGATAAAATAAAGGTGCACAAAGTTTCAAAGCTGCAGTTTTAATAGTATGAAAGTTATGAGCTTTCATCAGCTTGCATGCAAACCTTAACCTTAATTTCTAGTCAAGAAAGGGCGATAATTAATACAAAATGGAAGTTATAGTTATGGTTCTTGGCTAACACACGTGGGATGATAAACACGTGTTAAAAGTTTTAAAGCTGTAGTGTAAGTAGTATGGAAGTTATATGTTTGTACACAAGCTTGAATGCAAACTTTAACCTAAGTCGAAAAAGGGCTATAATTTGATCAAAATCAAAGAAAGAGTTATTGTTCTTGGAATAAAATGTCAGAGTCCTGATGGTGAACAAGTGTCTTAAGTTTCAAAGCTATAGTACAAGAAGTATGAAAGAAATTAGCTTGCACGCAAACTTTAACCTGAAATTCTAAGTCGAAAAAGGGCCATAATTTGAACAAAATGGAAGTTAGAGTTATGGTTCTTGGCATATACACTCGGGGTATGATAATGAACAAGTGTTGAAAGTTTCAAAGCTGTAGTATAAGTAGTATGGAAGTTATGGGTTTGTACACTAGCTTGCACGCAAACTAACCTGAAATTCGAAGTCGAAAAAGGGCCATAATTTGATCAAAATGAAAGTTAGAGTTATGGTTCTGGCATACACACTTGGGATATGATGATGAACAAGTGTTGAAAGTTTCAAAGCTGTATAAGTATTAATGAAGTAATGAGTTTGTACAGAAGCTTGCATGCAAACTTTAACCTGAAATTCTAAGTCGAAGAAGGGCAATAATTTGATCAAAAATGAAAGTTAGAGTTATGGTTCTTGGCATATACACTCTGGACATAATGATGAACAAGTGTGCCAAGTTTCAAAGCTGAACCTATAGTCGTTTTTAAGTTTTAGGTAGGTTGCACGCAAACTTTACCCAAAGCGGGACGCCGACGCCAGAGTGAGTAGAATAGCTCGAGATATTCTTCGAATAGTCGAGCTAATAACATTAGTTTTATGTTCCTTGCACAAGGTTATTACATTAAAACATGGCTTATTTTATAATTAATTGCTTTTAATGTATAACATGAACAACATTGAAAAAAATGTTGTATTATATTACATTGCGCAATATTTATAGTGTGTTATGCTTAATACACGGCTCTGTTATCTTTTCCTGCAGACAGTGTTACTTACATTTGCTGCCATCAATGGCCATTGACCCCCGAATGTTTATGGTATTGTTATTGGTACTGGATAACGATTCTTCGGAGTAGGTGCTTGTAAAGAGAACTGTCCTGTGCATAAGTCGAACCTGGCCCTTTAAAAGTTACAAGGGTAAATTAAACATTTGCAAAAAAAGGTCTTGGAAAATTGTTATTCATAAAAATATATAGAAAACAAGAGATGTCCGAGAAGACAACAGGCTCGATTATTCGATTCATTTGAAACAAATGAAATTTAAAGATTAAAAGAACATCAACTATGGCCAAACTTTCATGTACAAACTGGAATAATATTAAGTGAGTAGGATAGCTCCCCTATTCTTTGAATCAAAATGTTTTGAAATGAAAGAAAATATACATGAACTTATGTCAGTTTTAATTAACTTGAAATGAATCATGAACATTAAAAAGGTAGATTAAATTAATTCCATACACATGCAGAGCTTTCAGCAGGTAAAATTTTATAACGCCAGTTAGATTTCTTAGTAAAATTCAACAAAAAAATGCATTCAGTAAATACATTCAGTAATTACTTATTGTCAACAATAACGATTTATTTTTAACTTCAAAGATATGTTCACGATCAGTTTAATTAAGAATTGTCCTTTGAAAAGGAATTTGTTTCACTACAATGACCAGTGTAGCAGTCTAGCAGTTTGTTGCGAATGCATAAATCTGCTAAAGGAATCCCTTAGAAATTGGAAATTTTTACAATGCATCATCTGTAAAATAGAATTTGTAGACAAAAAGTAAGTACAAGGTACCTGCAGCTCATCCGTTAGGGTACCTGCAGCTCATCCGTACAGGGTACCTACAGCACATCCTGAAATTCTACTTCCTGGGAGTGAACCAGTACTTAGTTGGGTGGAACACTAGACGTATTTCAGAAATTTCCAGTGCCGCGTTCGGGATTCGAACTCACGACCTCCGGATTTGGTAGACCAGTGCGTTACCACTGGACCACCCGTCCACCCGATTCTGAATGTATGTTTTTTCTTAGTGAAAAAATGGTCGAACGATTAAGGTTGTGTAAAATCCCAATCGTATCAACTCGGCGATCTCCGGCAAGCTTCGGTTATACACCTCGTAAATAATTGTAGGAATACACCTGTTGGTGAGTTGCTAATTGTCAACAAACTTGAATGGTATATGTATAGACGATTGTGGTATCAGTCTATGCAAGACACACCGGTTAAAGATAAAACCTGTTTCTGTAATTATCCCATAAAGATCCTCATAGACTCGCACATTCTTTGTCAATTATAATTTTGATAAATCTTCTATATATTATAACATATTATAAGAATTTGATGTAGCGCGGAATACACATGTCGCATTCTCGTAAAACGTTGAATTGTGGATCTACATTAATTAATGAAGGGTTTTACTTAAAGTTTTATAAAGCCTAACTCTATTGCATTGCATCACTAATTACTGTTATAACTGATAAGGTATTATTTCTATCTTATGAAAATAGTACAGTTACTTTTACACTTGCTTTACAGAGGCTTCAGTTCCAGATGAAATGGCACATTCGAGAAGCATGTCATCTAATGTTTCGGTCACAAATGGTCTTAAATAAATCTCAAAACAAGTAATGTAAATGATTATCAGATGGCACAGTTGTTCCAGCAGATCTTGATATACACTGTTTGCCCTTGAAATAACACCCATATGCCATCACGTATGTAAAGGGTTCAAATTCATATTGACACTTCATGCTTATAAACATTCAATGCAATTGAACAATTCTCTAATTGCTCTTTAAATCATATGTATTTAATTGAATTACGACTGAATTCAAGAGAATCACACACCAACTGGTATTAACATAGATCTGCTCATTGATCAGTGTTCTAAAAGTAACCTGATATATACATTCTGGAATGGAGTCTGTAACAGGGATTCATTGGCAGGGTTTGAAAATCTTGTTGTAACACCATTTGCCAATGATGATAAAATGGTTTCAGCAAGGACAACAAACCATCACATTATATTAAATGCTAGGGCCTATGGTCACAACATTGTGAACCAGTCACAAAACTTTTATTGGCCCATTTGGCATGTTTATCATTTTCAACCAATCAAAATGCTTGAAGACTAACCTCAGTTTTAAATTTAATAAACCCAGTACTGCAATTAAACAACAACTGTTACAACAATAAAATCAACAAAACTTGAAAACAACAACAACAAAACTTAAAACTTAAAATAATAAATCTTTGTCAATTACCGACGGTGTGTAAGCTGTTTCGTCGATAAACTGTTTCAGGAAATAAGTACAGATGCACACATTTTATCTCAATTTCTAACTTATGGGATTTTGTAAATATGTTATTTCAAATTATTTGCTTTATCGGGTATGATAAGGTCAATTGATTATACATAAAAGCGCAATGCACTTGTCCCTGTTCTGCTTTACAAGTTCGGTGACACGCGTGTGATCTATGCCGCCAGCTATGTGGGACATTAAACGGACATGTTCCAGTATATTTCATGATATACTGGTCCATGTCCCCAAATCACTAATTAAATTAGTCCATCCGGTGAAAAAATTAATCAAACGACTTGTGATAAATGCCGCACACACTGCATGCACTGCCGCATGCAGAAGGAAATAGTCAGACGTCACATAACAATGGTCCACGTCTGGCCAATAATCATACGGTTTAATTTTCTGAAAATGCATATTCCTATTGTGCCTATTTCACTTTCAAAATAAAAATAAAGAGCTGTAAGATTTCTATATCTTTTTTAAATCAAAACCAGATTTACGATAGCAACATATTTTTATTGAATAGCATATAACGCTTATTTGCAAAAAAACGCAACATTATAAAATATTACTATCCACAGGCGGATACATCAGGAGAAGTGACGGGAGTTGGTATGTTATAGGCCTATCCTCGTTTTTATTTAAATATATTCTATGCCGCTTGCTGCATAATAAGCAAAGACGGACATGAATTTAAATAACTAAAAGAAAATATAATATTAGTATTACTCAACCCTTAGGTAATGGCATCACCCAACTCATAAACGATAAAATCTGTTAAAACTGCGGACTCTCTTGTGGATCATTGAATATTGAATCATCAACAATTTTACGAGACCATCTTGAAAACACCGATCTCGAACAATTTGTAGAAGTATATACGAATGTTCTTTCCACCTTACTCGAAAAACATGCTCCGCTTCAAACTAAAACAATAGTGTTACGACCCTCTTGTGCTTGGTATACACAGGAGCTACATGACGCAAAACATCTGCGGCGCAAGTTAGAAAGAAATTGGCAATCATCTAAATTGACTATAGACCACGAAATATACAGAGATCAATGTGCAAAAGTAAATAAAATGTTGGAAGAGGCTAAAGTGAACCATTATTCTGATAAGGTAGCATCCTGTGGTCGAGATCAAAAACAATTGTTTCAAATTACAAATAACCTAATGAATGGTCCAACTGAGACATCTTTACCTACAAATATAGAAACTGATCAATTGCCACAAGAGTTTAGTGATTTCTTTGTTGAGAAAATAGAAACCATCAGAGATGAAATAAAATCAAAATTAGTTCTAAACCCAGTTGAAGTAGAAACAGAACAGATGGGTGTTGAAAATAGTCTGACTCGCTTTGAAACAGCATCAAAAGAAGAAATTAAGAAAATAATAAATAGCTCTTCAAACAAATCATGTGACTGGATCCTATACCAACATGGCTATTAAAATCGTGCCTTGATGAACTTTTACCATTTATTTCTAACATTATCAACATCTCTCTCAGCACAGGAAATGTTCCTGCAGAGTTTAAAAGGTCTTATGTTAAACCTCTTCTGAAAAAACCAACTTTGGATCAAAACATTTTAAAAAACTATCGACCTGTTTCAAATTTATCATTTGTATCGAAGACACTTGAAAGAGTAGTAAGCTCTCGCATTGATGAACATGTGACAACAAATCAACTTCAAGAAAAGTATCAGTCAGCCTATCGCAAATTCCATTCGACAGAGACAGCACTTATCAAAGTCCAAAACGATGTCCTAAAATCCCTTGACCAAGGCAATGTTACAGTCTTAGTTATGCTAGATCTATCAGCAGCTTTTGACACAATTGATCACAAGACTTTGTTACAGAGACTGGAAAATGTTTTCGGACTTGCTGAAAAGCCACTGGAATGGATAACATCATACCTTCAAGATAGAAAACAGACAGTATACATTAACGGTGTGCTGTCAAAGCCGGTCACACTTAATTTTAGTGTCCCACAGGGATCTGTTTTAGGGCCAAAATTTTATACTATGTACACTAATTTAAAACCACTTGGTGCCATTTGCAAAGATCACGGGCTGCAATACCATCTCTACGCCGACGACTCACAGCTGTATCTATCTTTCAAACCATTAGATGACATTTCTAAGGAAGAAACATTACAACGCATTCAATTGTGTCTCCGAGACATAATATCATGGATGAATGCAAATATGCTCAAACTTAACACTGATAAAACAGAAGTCATCATGTTCTCATCTCCGTATAACTCCAAACACATTGAAGATCTATCGATAACCGTGGGTGACTCTAAAATAAATCAATCGGTTAATGTAAGAAATTTAGGTGCCATCTTTGATTCAAACATGAACATGGAAGATCACATCAATTCGGTATGCAGATCATGTTATGTTCATCTTAGACAAATAGGCAGAATTCGGAAATATCTGACAATTGATGCATCTAAACAACTTGTCACTTCATTGGTCATTTCGCGTCTAGATTATTGCAATGCACTATTGTATAGAGTACCTCAAACATTAATCAACAAACTGCAGATTGTTCAAAATACAGCTGCCCGCATCATCTCCAGAGCTTCGCGGTACGATCATATTACACTTGTACTAAAAGAATTACATTGGCTTCCGGTGCAATACAGAATCCAGTTCAATATTTTAACACATACCTACAAAGCTGTAAACGGAAAATCGCCAGAATATATGGAAGAAATGTTATGCGTTTACAAACCACGAAGGAATCTACGATCTCAGAACAAAGCACTTACTTTAGTTATACCAAAAAGTAGAACTGTAACCTATGGCGACCGACGATTTGAATATGCAGCTCCGAAACTGTGGAACGATCTGCCGTCTGATGTCAGAGACTCAAGCTCATTGTGTTCTTTCAAACGTGCACTTAAAAAACACTATTTCAAACAAGCCTATGAATAGTATTTTTATCGTGGATAATCTGAGACAGTGATTTTTAGAAAAACTGTGTGACTATTGTGTGATATTAACCATAATTTTACAATTTGTTTTATTTCGGCTAATATCTTTTAAGACAGTTACAAGTACTTAAGATGTTGATTCTAAAATACATTATTTTTTATTTAGTATCTTATAAGTTTCGCTAGAATATTTTAATTTCAAACGACTAGGTTAATACCACATTTTAAATGATTGTCTCATATCCTTGTTCTTAGTATGTCGTAGATTTATTATTTGAATGCTGTAAAGTGGACAGGGACTTCCGGATTAGACCTGGTGGCCTTGGATCACATCAGGGATTCAGGTGGAGATACATCAAGTAATGTGGCTTTTAGTCGCATGAAGGCCATGTCAAGTCAAATACAACTGACTTCTAGTCACATTCGGGCTTCGGGCAACTTCTTGTTATATTCAATTGACTTCTAGTCACATAGGAGCGACTTCTTGTTGCATTCAGTTGACTTCTAGTCACATAGGAGCGACTTCTTGTTGCATTCAGGTGACTACTAGTCACATACAGGCGATTTCTTGTCGCGTTCAGGTGACTTCTAGTTACAAACGGGCGACTACTTGTTGCGTTTTTGGTGACTTCTAGTCACATACAGACAACTTCTAGTTGCATCATAGTCAGTCTTAAACGCTTGGGGGATCTCCTGGAAGATCATGGATCAAGATCAAGTCTTCTGATCTTCTTATTTGAATGCTGTTTTAGTATTTTAATTGTATTGCTTGTAATCAGTTATTAGTTTATATCATTGTAAAGCGCCTTTGAACGTGTATATGAAAAGGGCGCTATATAAGTTTGGTAATTAATAATAATAATAATAAAAATAATCATTCCGATATGGCAATTTCTGATACTCATATTACTCTTTTTTACACGAGCGTTGGCGGTCTTATTACAATATATACACGTATTTTTGATTATTTCTAAATATTTTCTTTCAAACAAATTTATTTGTTATTTTGAGGGTTGGAAAATCGTAGATATCCATATTCCGAGAGATTTGAAACACACAAAATATATAATGACTGAAAGTACCCGAAAGAAATCTCGTAAATACCGATTTTAATACGAGTTCAAACTTTACCTTTAGCCCGTGTCTGTACACGAAGCTATGCATCACACCCGTGTATATTTTGTTCAATTTGAGCGAACATATAAAATCATTCGCAGAAAACGATTTCTAGTGAACGTTTGCTATATATGTAGATTTTCCCAAACACGAAATAAACATAATTGTAAACGAAATACCATTTAACAGTCTAAACGTTGTGTCTTTTCATCGTTGTTTTCAGGATCTTCTGGGTCCGAGTCTCTGTTACGTTCTCCGTCCAGCAGTCTTACAAACTGTTTAAACTGATGAGGCAAAGCATTGCTGTTTCCATCGTAGTTTGAATCGTAGTCCGTCAACGAACAGCATAGATTTCGAACACTCGGTTACCAATCTTTCCTTTTCAAGATACTTTTATTATGTTTTTGAATAATACGGTACACTATCCCAAAAACTGCAGTATACTGTGTTGCTAATTTTATGAATTGTGAAACTCCTTTTCAAGCAGTTCAAAACAATTTCTAACGGTAGTAGAAAAGACTTTTCATTTAGTAACTATTATGTGGAATGTTTACAGACACCTCAAAAGTAATTTTCTATATTGTATACCATACTTTGCTTTCTGGGAAGTCCTACTTTATAAATATGTAAACAAATATGGATGTAAAATTGTATGTATAGTTACTTGGAGAGTGCTGTTTTTGTACATGTTAACTGTTGTTTAATGAATTCTCTCTCTCTCTCTCTCTCTCTCTCTCTCTCTCTCTCTCTCTCTCTCTCTCTCTTCTAGACTGTGTTGGAGGCTGTTTTTTCTGAATGTGGTGATTCCTTATAATGCATATTTCATCCTTTTTAATGAATTATCTTCCAAGACATTGTTGACTGTGCGATGGACGGTCTTCCTCTGGCAGTAATTGTTGACAAAATTGCTAAACCAATCTCTTTTATTTTGACCTTTGCATGACATTTAAAGCCCCAGCCCTAAACTTAAGTAAGAATATACTATTGAAAAATCATATTTGTCCATATAGACTCCAATATATAAACTCTCTTACAGAACACAAAAGGCCCGAAAGATCGAATTCTTTCTTATAGACGGGATTTTCAATGATATTGTTAAAATATAGTTAACGAACTTTTAAGAAGCTAAATATAATGGAGCACTTATTCAGCACCGACGAAGAGACCACTACATGCGCGATCTCGATTTCTGTGACGTTTCGGGAATCCTATTTTCGCTTTTCTAAAATCGCGCGAACCAAATTTAGTTTACTAAATAAAAATTATATCAGCCAGAACTAATGATGCAAATTTGTGCCTATAGTTCCAAATACATGTAATATTTCATACAAGAGAGGGTTAAATTGAAGTAATGCCGCTTTAACATTCATGTGCTCTATGAATGATAAATCAAGCTAAAAGAAGCATTGAAGTCAGAAAAACAAATTTACTTTCATGACAAATGATACCACCTTAAGTGATTTATTATCACATACATGTATGACACACTATATATCTCAATTGCTGAAACATTTAATTCGTGGAGTAGAACCTGTAGTATGAGCAATAATATATTGTATTCTTAAAATCAAAAATATATGTACTAGAAACAATTTGTTTTAAATTATGTTGTCAATTTAGTCACTTTAGTCAATGCTGACACACTCTAAACACAGCTAGATACACTGAGATTTGGTCTAAAATAATTTCAGCAAGGTAAACGTTTCAGAAGAAATTAAGAGGTTTCTAGTAAGTTAGTCTACAAGTCAAGAGAAACTCGTAAAAGCGGATTCCCTGAGCTGCTGGTATCTTAAACAATAATACAGGTATTGTACAAAAAAACAGGTATTGTACAAAAAAATATTAAGGGATGTTGGTGCGCGACGAAATAAATACATATGTTATTTGCATACCATCAACTGACACAGCTGATTTCGGAAAAAGTCTAGTATTTTTGGAAAGTATTAAAGTTAGGCAATAGAAAAAATATTTTAGATTCTCATCCCCGCCCGTCCCTGTCCAAAACCACCCTCCCCGAAAAAAAATCGGAACATATTCTTTTCCAGACAGAACGGGATTTAGACCATCCCCGATATGGAAAAAAACATGGCCGACAATAATAAAATGTTCATCATTTCAAAGCTTACCGAAGGTGATACTGTCTCTATTAAAGACTGGTATGGCTTTTCAAGCAAGAATATAGGCACCAACCTGCTACTTTTGTAAGTTGTTATCATGATTTTTTGGAAGAAATTGAAAAGATGGACGAATTTTCTACATCAAAGGTTCTGGTAACTAAAAATGCCATTTTTCTCTAAATTTTAAGTTAGTTTTTACTTCTGTTCACAGGTATTTCGTAAATAAAAAATAAAAATTAAAAAGTGTCTACCCGCCCCCTTTTTCCACAAAATCCGAATGAGAATCTAATAATTTTTTTCTCTGACCTTAGTAGTAATGCAACGGACCTTATCATTTTTCCATGTGTGTAATTTCACTCACAGGCGGCTTTATCGGACCGTATCCATACCTTACCACTCCATTCCTTACCTATATTGCATATTTCACCTTTTTACCATATAATATTCAATGATAAATAACTGAAAATATAATAAACAAATCTAAGACTTGACCGTACCTTCACTGTACATTACCATATACATGTGTCAGGGTTAAGGGGTGGGTGGATTTCAAAAAGTGATTGGAGTCCAATGATGTTTTATTTTACTCTGCTATACTGTAAGTAATTCAATCTAAATTTATCAATGTACCATTTACCAAGGCCTTGATTTATAACTTTCGATCATGATATCTGTTGAAAGTGAATGTTGTTACAGTACATAAAAGGTGGTCGGCGTAAGAAACTTCATATTTGCATATATCTATTTGGCAGTTCATTATATTACAGAAATATCAAAACAGAGGATAGTGCTGGTATCAGAATGTTGTGACGCATTAAAATTGGTCAAGAACATTAATTACGTAAAATTGCAAAATAAATAACAGCAAAAAGTTGAACTTTGAAGAATGAAGTAAACGAAATTCATTTCTTACTGGTATTGTTTAACTTTTAAATATAAATGTTATATTAAACAGCATTATTGGTCCTAAAATTAGTGATTTTTACTTAGAAACTTTGCGCAGTAAACGCTATATAATTATTTTTACAAATAATGAGCGCAAAAGAGAGTAAACATTTTACAATGTACAAGTATCAAAAAAAATTTTAAAACAAACCGGATATGCAGTATATAATATAAATGTATGACGTGTTTTTACATATAAAGATATTAAAATGAAGCATTTTCTCACCGATAAAATTTGTAAAAATTAATTTCGAACCCAACCCTCGATATGCAGAATGATCATCAAATTTATCACAAAACCACCCTTTTCCTCAAGCATTTATAGACCCAGAAAATAAAGGTCAGTGGAAGGCATTCTACAAATCTGAATTCAATAAATTAGGGGGAAAGTTATTTCTTGAATGTAACATAAGTGATAATGACGTAGTACTACCCGTTCTTGTTAAAAACACATTTCTTCAGGAAATTTTATCAAGTTGGGAAAAAGCAAACTACACTGAAAATATTTTTTCTATCATACATGAAATATTGTGGCACAATTCAAACATTAAAGTAAATAGTAAAATAGTGTTCTTCCAAAACTGGACCAGTGGTTTAATAATGACATAATAAATATTGGCGATATTTATGATAGTGTAAACAACTTTTTACTTACATTCGAGCAGGTTAAACAAAAATTTAGTCTCGAAACTTCAGAACACTTAAGGGTCTTCGAAAAATCGAATTAAAACTGAAAGAAAAAATTCCAATGATTTCCAAGCAAATATATTTCCGGTATTAAATATTAACACAGTTATCAAGTTAAAACAAAAACAAATAAGTTTATTTACAACATACTTTTACAAAAAAGCAACAAAAAACAAGATCCAAGCAAATCAGAAGAACGCTTGAACAGCGAATTTGATAATCTAAACTAGAAAACATATATAAGATACCTTTTACATGCACCATTGACACAAGTCTTAGAGCCTTTCAATACAAGTTCTTCATGACAATATAAACTACCAATAGCTTCTTAGAAAAATGCAACTTAGCCACCTCAGGTTTGTGTGATTTTTGTAATATGCATACGGAAACAATTAAACTTTTGTTTTGGGACTGTCAACATGTGCAAGCTTTTTTTGCACCTTTTAACAACCTCGTTCAAAGTTACTTTACAGATTTCAGGATAACCTATTTATCCATATGCTTTGGGGTACAGGAAAACACAAATAACAATTTATTAATTAACTTTTGCATATTGCTGGAAAACAGTTTATATTTAAATCAAAATACAAAAATATTACTCCTTCTTTTGAATCATACAAAAAGTTGGTGAACAAAACAAGAATATTAGAAAACATTATAGCGAGTAAGAAAAACAAACTACAAAGTCATAATATGAAATGGGGCCCTTTCAATTTGGAATTATAAGCAGGATATAGGGACGGAAATGGTTCAATATATCAACATCTATCTATTCAAAATTCATTTAAATTTATCATTTGGTAGTTGTCGGGGTTCATTTCTTATTTTGTCTTTTTTTCTATTTTTTTTAAAATTAAAACCAGTGTAAATGAAGTTAGCAACTTGTTTTTGCCACCTATTTGTATATATGATGTTTTACCTTAAATACTGTTACCCAAATTTAGTAATGTATTGATGAACATTTATTTATAAATACAATGTATGTATTTTGTATGATAACAATGGACAAATAAACGGGTTGTTATGATACAACTCAAATAAAAAAGCATTAACGCTAATCTAAGGTCTTAATACTGAATATAATGTTTTAACAGACCTTAATATGGAATGGTATTATTTTAAAACACTTCATTGAAGGTTACATGTTCACCGTCATATGCATTCCATCGGTTGGAATAGATAAAATAGTGTATTGTTTAATGGGGTAAATATTGAGTTGCGCTCAACCTGGGGCTAGGCTGCGTGGGCAGTCATATATATTTCCATTACTGTCCATGAACAGGCTCAATCAAACCGAGCCTGCAATATTTTCATATTTGTCGTTTTCAATGGCTTTCAAAGTTCCATTTTAATCTATTTCAATATCACAGTAGCGTTGTTTCTGCCGTGAGGTGGCTGTAAAAAGTCTCCCCATAAATTCAATCTGTGCTGTTATCAATTACGTCCTTTGAAGGTCGTTGAGCACGATACTTATGTACTATACTGAACAAAAATAAAAAGTATCCACTTTTTATGCTTGTTTTCCCATTACCATATTTTCATTTAATCAGGAACGCTTTGAATGGTGTTTATTTCGTTAATCTCAGTTGTTATTTAGTTAAATTGTTCATGAATAAAAACTTCCACTCCAAGACCTGAGGAACTGCCAATCGAATAACAATTAATCATGACTTACAAAACACTACATATTCAATTTAAAGGGAGGTAATTGGAAATGGTTGGAATTTCTAGCGTTGTTTTTCGAGGACCAGTTGATTAATTTATGAAAATTTTGTGATTTTATTTATCCACAAGAGGTTGAGAACGTGATTTAATTCCAATAAATGTGAATATTTCAAAGAATGGCTGACATTTTACTGAAATCCATATTACAATAAAGGGAAAGACAACTAAGTTGTGACTGCAGATTTTCAAGAATACTTTATCCCTTTGCAATGATAACAGAAAAGCATATGTGTACACATATAGAATTTTGAGTTTTCGTTTTCATATTTTACAAAATTTAATATAGGAAAGTGGATACTTTTTATTTTTGTTGAGTATATGTTCTTTGTACTTCTAAAATTACCCTTGTTTTAATATTTAATCAAACCGAGCCTGCAATATTATTTTTTGTAATTATTTTTATTCAAGTAAGCATTAACATACAGTACATCAAAATTTTAAGCATTTACTAAGATAGTTAATAAAATTCCAAGGATTTCAAGTACCCAAGTTATGTAACCATGACTACATTTTTTAACCAAGAATTTAAAAACAAATTCCTTTACAACTTCCCTTAAAAATGTATATTAGTTTAACATGAGTTTTGATAATGTTTACATAAATATTTGCTAGGTTTCAAACAGAGAATAAAAACGACAGACTTCAAAGAAATTTGAAAAACAATTTATAACATTCTAACATGACAGATCTATTACAGCCAAGCATATGATAAAGGCCACCCACAACGCGAGATCACTCGCGAATAAAAGCCATTTTATTAGTTCAAAAAAACGCACTTTTAAATGCAAATAGAAAATGGCAAAGAGGCCAAAATATCAACAATTTGGATTGGCAGAGTTTGTATAAAATACCTTTTATAGTTACGAAAGACTTTAAACTTCAATGGAATCATTTTCGATTCAATCATAGAATCTTGGGCACAAACTACCTTCTAAAGAAAATGAGTTTACGTGATAATGATCTTTGCTCATTTTGTAATATATGACCAGAAACGTTATTGCATTTATTTTGTGAATGTGAAATAATTCAAGTTTTTTGCCTTGAATTAAAAACATGTATAAACAATAAATGTATAAATATAAATGTTAACTGGTCAAAAGAACACATCTTATATTGGAGACAAATCTATCCAAGCTGCCTTGAATAAAATACTGTTAGCAAAATGCTATATATACAGATGTAAAATGAGTTCATCTATACCTAACATAAATGCCTTTAAAATAGTGTATATTTGAACTATAAACTAGAATATTACAATGCCCAACAGTCTTTTAGTCTACATACTTTTGAAAACATTTGGGGCCCAGTGGCAGCTCTTACACAGACACAGGATAGGTAATTTATATACATTGTGTTAAGATATACAGCTTTGGATCTCTCGCTCTTCTGTCTTTCCCTTATCTACTTTAAAATTTACAATTCTCTTGCTTCTCCTTTTAAAAGCCACCCACCGGATGGCTTCTGGCCTTTTTAGAAATTTTATTACAAAAACACAAGTAAATTACATTGAAACTAATTATATTTCAGCATCTACCAATCTAGTACATAATGTCTCCAATCGGGGAGCAAGTGTGAGGTTGGTGCACCCTAGAACCTGGTTTTAACCCCCAGTGGTAAATTGTTTTGCCACTGACCGTTCCAATGCGGAAACCCTTCGGGTTCTCACTTTTGTTAATTGTTTGTGGCGTCCATATTGAAACTGGTTATTGTAATACCATGCACTCTTTTCCTCTCTACTGTTTGGCTGTGTGGGGAGGCTGTGTCTGCTGGATGTGGCCATTCCTGATATGCATATTTCCCCTTTTAAAATAATTTGTGTATCTATATTACAGTCAAGCCTGTCTTAAGGGTCCAATCTATGGAAAACCCGAAAGTGACTTCTAAAGTCTGGTGGTCTTTGTTCACAGGTTTTCTTTTTCTATGAATCAGTCAATTAAGAAATAAAATATTCTTATATATGTCGTGTTTGGTGGCTTTCAAAGTTCCCATTACATCGATTTCAATAAAAGATCAAGCGCTTCCTGTCATTACTTTTAATATGAATAGAGAGGAACAATAATTCACAGCAATAGGAGTCGTTTTGAAATTATCGATGTTTCCGCAACAAATCGACTCTGCCGACATCCGCGAGTCCGATCTGGTGAAACGAAATTTGTCTACGGTATCGCTTGAAAACATTACCCTGATAATGGAACGCCGTCTCTAATAAGCCATCGGTAGAGCTGGCCAAAAGTCTTGTTCGGTATGGTTTTCCATAATATCTTTTAAATGCGTGCAGTTACGACTTTGAAACTTTGCCTACTTTATATCGCCTGTGGTTAAAACCGGTTTTTGTAATTTTGATTGTCGTGTGCGCTCTAACAATGGAGGTACACTACCGGCGACGTTTTTCACGTGCCCCCCTCGTGTATGCAGTACTGTGTACAATTTCATAAAATAATTTACCTCTTGTTTTAGGATATCCCAATCGGAAGACATCCAAATATTGGAAGAAAATAATGATTTTGATGATAAAATGAAACTTGCAAATGAGCAGCTTGTGCGCGCTATAGGCCAATTTGAGGCTGGTTCAACTGCCGGACATGTTGCCAGTCATTTCGGGCTTAATGAGAAAACCATTCGTCGATTACGTAGAAAATTCGCAACGCATGGCACCGTAGCTGATCTCCCACGTTCCGGAAGCCCACGTGAAACAACGTAACGTCAGGATAGGCATATTCACCTTACCCACTTAGGTAATCGCTTTGCAGCTCCAAATGAAACGGCACGAAACACATCTGGTTGTAATCGACCTCGCATAAGTGCCAAATCAATACGGCGACGTCTCAAGGCAGTCGGATTACGTTGCCGACGGCCATATCGTGGAGCAAGATTAACTTTAAATTACAGGCGTCTAAGGGTAGCATGGGCGTTACGTCATCGAAGAGGGCGCTTAAATCATTGGTAAACCGTTCTGTTTACGGCTGAGTGTAAATTTAACGTTGATTCAAGCGACCGACGGCAAAATGTCTATCGACGCTCTGGTAGGAAGTTTACCGACGCCTGTGTGATTGACAATGACCGCTGGGGTGAGCCAAAAGCGTCATGGTTAGGGCAAGGTTTACACACCATCATAAAACCCAACTTGTATTCCTAGAATATGGTCGTGGCTTAAATGCACAAAGTTACGTAGACCAGGTGTTGCAGCCGATTATTCTCCTATTCCTTACTGCCCATCCAGGCACTGTTCTACAGCAGGACAACGCTCGGCCCCATTCTGCAAGGCTGACTCAAAACTTTCTTGGGGCCATCAATGTTTAAACGTTGCCATGGCCCGCTTTATCGCCGGATATGAACCCAATCTAACACGTTTTGGACTACATGAAACGGAAGATTAGGGCACGGAACGTGAACAACGTCCATCAATTACGAGACGCTATTTCTCAGGGACAAAAATGACAATTTTCAACACATTATTCTACCGGCAGTTCTGGCCCAAAATTTTTTGTTCATTAAATGCATGCAAATTTCCTTTTTCCGTCGATACCAAATTATGAGTTTGCGATGAAATACAAAAAAGGTATCAATATGATAGTTTTTGCAGACCGGACAAGACTTCTGTCCACGGTTATATTATTATTTTCAACGTGCTAGCAATTTCCGAAGCATAAGTCAGTTTGCTATTTTCAATAGTCCATAAACCTGGATTATAGATATCTTTATTGAACAAAAGGCAAATGCCTGTGAGTACATAATAATATACTTATTTACAATACAAAAAATTCACACATGAAATGGTCAGTGGTCAGTGGCGGTCATGTTAATATATAGAAATCGACATAAACAAATCTGAAAATCATAGCAATAATAGATAATAGAAACAAATCAAGTATATCGTTTTCAATCTTATGACTAAAATGTAAAATAGTTATATCCTTGGAGAAAAGTGACTGTTGTTTAATATAAAAATTCATTACGGCGTTCCATAGCTTTAAACGTGTAAATTGCCAGATTCAAATTAATTGATTGGTCCTCGCAAGAAAAAAGTTCAATAAATTTTGGAATGTTTGATCTTTTGGGGAAATATGGTTTTATATATCTTATTCTTAGATCTTTATAAAGTTCACATTCGAGTAAGAAATGAAATTCGTCTTCTAAACTGTTACATAAAATGCATTTGCGTTCATTTCGAGGTATTGCTTGCGGTTTATGCCACCGTCCTGTTTCTATCGCTAGTCTGTGTGAAGATAATCTTAATCTTGTCAACGCTGATCTATATTTTTGAATTTTAACTCGTACTAAATATTTTGAAAAATTAAAGTTTGCAAAAAGTCTAAATGTTGAGGCTCTAGTCGATGTACGAGGTACAGTCAGAAAGTTCCCGGACTGGTCCTTTTAAACAAATTATTGACGTCGGATCCTCATAAAATTTAGCATGCATGTATTTCTATTTAAATCTAATATCAACAGCTATGAAAAAGTAGGTTTGAACAAGTATTTGAATTTATTTTTTCACATTTAGCATGTCCACAACCATAATACGGAGCACTTCAGAATTTGCCTTATTTTGCAATGAGATGACTACATTCTTTTTGAAGTTTCTCAAAGTAACAGCGCCAAAACGTCTTTATTTTTCCGCAAGACATCAACGGAACGTTACTAGCAAACAATTACAAAATTTTAGCGTGATCGGCTGACGTATCGCCATTTTGTGAAGTATAATTACCGCCGTGTAAAAATTCTGAAGCAAGAAAATGACAACGTTAATTGAACGTACGGAGCAGTGGACAGTAATTAAATTCTCTGCGATGTCTTGTATGACCCCGACTGATACTTGGAAATTCATGAAACAGAAGGATGGTGTTATTAATTGTTCCAGGACTCTTGTGTTTTAGTGGCACAAACGTTTCCGGAAAGGTAGGACGGATATTTAGGATAATGCGCGAAGCGGAAGGCCGGGAAATGATACGCGCTTAGTCAAAAAGATTAAGGACGTCCTAGCAACTGATCGGCGCAATTCTCTAGATGATATTGCTTACACTGTCGGGCTGTGTCATGGAACTGTTTATAAAATAGTGACCCAGGACTTGAACATGAATAAGGTATGTGCGCGCTGGGTTCCTCGTCTGCTGACAGATGAAATGAAAACAACCCTTGCAAACGTCATATGAATGTCACGACGTCGCGGAAGTGCTCCGTACATGATATAGTGGGCTATTCTTATGGATCAGTAAACATGTTTATGTTTGTATATTTTACATATATTTATATGTTCTTGCAGTGTAATAGTTATATTTTTATGTCATATATTTAATTACTGAATCGTACGGAAAATAAAAAAGATATCATGACAGTCCTGGAACTTTTTGACTGTACCTCGTATTCTGCCATCCAGTTTTGAGTAAAAATATCTTTCAGTCTTTGCTTAACTAATGATATAAAAATATTTTCGTTTCCGACTTCTTGAAACAACCATGCGTAATTCAAACCTAAATTATAAAGAATAGATCTAACTGTTTTTGCCCAATTTGAAATATCATCATTTCTTTCGATATCACTTTGCTTAGTAAGTTTAACACTATCACATTTAATAATTTTAAGCCAATATTTTATTATTTGAGTAGTTCTTTGATATTTTAAAGGCATTCTTCCTAATTCACCGTAAATGAAATTATTCTGTGTTTGTGTTTTAACCCCTAAAATATTTTTACAAAAATTGGTATGAATATTTTCTAGTTTCGTTGCGTCATTTATTCCCCAAACATCACATCCATAATTTAAAATAGGTTTTATGAGTTTATCGAATAAATCAAGTCTGTGCTTAACTTCCAGGTTTGTAAATTTTTGAAGGTACAGTTTCATTTTATTTGATTATAATGATATTACTGGTTTATTTCTTTCAAAACGCCTAGTATACTCCAAACACAAAAAAATAAAAAAATTACAAATTATACTCATTGTTTTGTTAAGAATTGAAAATACATGGAGGTGCAAATATAATAATCTTATCAATATTTTAACACAGAATGTTTTTTCCCAGTTTAACGCGATATACGTGTACTACTGACATCAAGTAACTTTAATCTATATCCCGATGAACATTCAAACATACCCATATAACCAAAAAGCAAAAATGATCGTACATATTCTTTTAAAATATGTTCAATTGAAAGACATCAAAACAATTAAAATAAAATGTAAAAAAGACACATCAGGCACACTGTCAGTCAAAGATTATAGGTACAAGATATGCTTATTTTAAAGAAGCATATGATTTCACAAAAGAAACGTATTCATTCTAAAATGCAGACAGTGTGTCATAAGTTGATTCAGGACTTCTAGTATTATCGTCTAACCGTGAGTATTCTGTTTCTACGCTACGCCCAGCGGCGATCGATCTGTCGCATTGCAGTTGACCATCAGAGACAGCAAATGGAACAGTCACATTGGCATACAACGGATTTCTGTGAGTCGTCCTGTAATTACATTTGTTATCGTTTTAAATAGAACCTTGAAAAAAGTCTGCTTTCATTGTATATCCACGATAAATGTCCTACAGTGCAATTTATCAATCTAGAAGAGAGACTTATAATGATTGACTGGATTGGGACCAAATTCTGCCGTGCTACATTATTGTTTCGTTGTTTGTTGTGATGTTTTCTAATAGACATATAGCTTTTGTCGAGGTGGGGTAAAATGATAAAACACAGTCTTTTATCATTCAGATTCCTTTTCATCCACATCAACTTTACCTTCTGCTATACCAAGATGAACATTTTGCATTCATAGTGTTTGTGCCTGAACATAACACAACTTTGTAAAAACTGACAACTGGATGGAGCGTGTCAGGCCTTCCTCAGTAACGCATGAACAGCTGTCTATTTCTTTCGTTTGTCAGTTTTGCTTACTGAATAGTTGAGGGGTAGACCAGCTGTCTATTTCTTTCGTTTGTCAGTTTTGCTTACTGAATAGTTGAGGGGTAGACCAGCTGTCTATTTCTTTCGTTTGTCAGTTTTGCTTACTGAATAATTGAGGGGTAGACCAGCTGTCTATTTCTTTCGTTTGTCAGTTTTGCTTACTGAATAGTTGAGGGGTAGACCAGCTGTCTATTTCTTTCGTTTGTCAGTTTTGCTTACTGAATAATTGAGGGGTAGACCAGCTGTCTATTTCTTTCGTTTGTCAGTTTTGCTTACTGAATAGTTGAGGGGTAGACCCCATTTGATGCTTTACCACCAGCTGTTGTCTGCAATTACCAGGATCGCGAACGTATATTAAACAGTAATCACATACTTTGCAGAATCCATCAATACTTACACATAACAGGGAACGGCAAAGGATGTTATTGAGAACAAAAAAAAAACAACAAACTTACTCTCTGTCTTTAATCACCGTAGTTATCTCTACAAAACAAAAAAAAACAGATGATATAAAAAACGTTTTATGGTAACGAGATATTATTTTGACCAATACCTGTATAGTGATTTAAAGAGTTCAAATTTTTATTCATATTTTATTTTTGTGGGAAAGAGAGACACGTGATCAGAGTTACAGTTCTTTCGAATTACATGTAGCAAACTCTATCATTATATCACTGATATTGCGGCTTGAATATGAACTTAAGCCAGTGCTTGGGATTTGACTTTGTAATTACATCGGATTCTGTTAGAAAAAGAAAAAGATCGTTAAAGATCGTACACTTACAAATAATTTGTATTATCTTTCAAAGATCATGGCCCAAGATCATAAAACAGATTTTAGACCAGCTTCAAATCTCAAGCATGTGATAGGCAGTAGCCATTTTAGCCAATCAGATGCTTGAGATTTTAGACTGGTCCCCTGATTTAGTTTTATGATCTTGGATCCATACCTTTCTTTGACTGTAACCGCCTCATCCTTATTGTGACACATGTAGCATATAAAGCCAGAATCAAAATTATTAAACCCAACACCGCTCCAATTATTAGCGCTAATGTCGTTGGGCCATTTTCATATTTCACCTCTGAAAGTACACGAAATCAGCAACATCAAATTCAAAGACTTTAATATAAAAAACAACATTTTATATCCCAACATTTTGAAAATAACACTCACCAGGCGGTTACCCCACAAGTTCAATTTATTAAGTTAACTGGCGTCTTATTTGTCTTCTTTATAAACCCATGCTCTCTTCCTCTATGCTTTTTGGCTGTGTGGAGAGGCTGTGTCTGAGTGTTGATATTCCTATATGCATGTTCCACCTTTTTCAAAACAAAAAAGATGTTTTAGTAAGCTTAAGAATTCTTTCTTATTTTTGAACGATTTCCTGCAATGTTATATGAGAAGAAGATATCAAAGGGATAATTATTATATTTTCGCGTTTATATGATTATTGTTTGAGAACCAATGTCTAGCGGACACTGCGTTTTAACAGACTTCAAATGTCAGGCATTGATTGACATTTACACCTTCAATTTTCTCATGAAAGATCACGTACATCAAGGAATAATTTAGTCACAATTAGACATCATAGCCTCCACATACGGCTCAGAAGAGGGAGGAAAGAGAGCACTGGTTTTTAAATCAATCTGATCAATATAAATAAGACACTTCAGATACGTAACGATAAAGAGAACATCGGTGAGGAGTTACCGCCTTGAAACAGTCAGAGGCAAACCAATTAGACCCTAGTAGTTTTAATAAGGTTTTATGGTGCATCAACCTCCCACTTCTTCAAACAGTTTTTATATGACCAAACAAGTACTGCGAATTTACTGCGACCAGGGCACCTGGAGTCAAATCAGCGTGAGTACAATGGGAGGAATCTTTTAAAAAAAAACAGATCGAACTTATACGAATTTTCTCTTGCAAACGTGTTTTACAATGGGCTTGCGAGATGGCCTCTTATTAAAATAGGAGGAAGTAGTTTTAAATATAAAAAAATTGACAAAAACACCTGAAAACTTGATGTTTCATCTATAAAATCAGAGATTGAATACCCCGACATAGATCTTTGCCAGATAAAAGTTACTTAAAATTAGTTCCTGTGAAATTAATTTGAAATCGGGCCAGAGGATTAAAAAAGATTTTCAAACTTTTCTATACATTAAGATTGTCTAAACAAGACCCGCTCCGTGTCGGTCCACTATTCAACGATTTAACGGCTTGGAGATAACGATCAAAAAGGCCATCTCACGACCATTCCATGGCAGTAACTCATCGTGTTCTATTTATTATTGATAATTTGTATTTTATTTTAATCAACTGATAAACTCACCGTCTGTTTCATCTCTAAATAGAAGCTAAAATGGAAAACTGTGTTTTCTGAATTTGTATATTATTGAAATATTTCGGTGTTTTTATCTATTTTTTGTTGGTACATGTAAACGCTACGAAATCAACACATTGTATAATCTTGTTTACAAGTTCTTTTGCCCCATCTCCCCTTGTCTGCTCATATGATCACGGCATCTTAAGTAAGATCATGCCCCGTGTTGCATTGTGACCGCTACTAATGTTATCTTAGTACGGTAGGCCTATACAAAGGGGTCGGCAAAATTGCAACAGGAAATTTTAATGTGTTTTATGTACATGTAACAGTAGTGTAAGCAGACTTCTTAAGACAAAGAAACAAATGGACAAAATCGGACCATTTAAATAGATTTTCATTGTTTCTCTTATATCTAGCATACATTTATCAGAAAACATGTACACTTGAATGTTAAAAAATTCTATTTTTTTCCTTTAAAAAAGTCACAGTAAAGGCATCCTCAAACATAGACGAATCCATTCATCACAACCCTACGAAATGGGTAAATTTGTCAATAATTGCGAATTTTGAACGAAACTTTTCGAAAATTTATTACATATAATTTGAAATATAACGAAAGGCAAACTTAGAGGAACTATTTGTTGCTAATGTTTTACGAAGGGTGTCGAACGATTACTGTTTTTCGCTAAAATGCGTGGGTCGCGCAAATAATATGTGTTCTTTCCTTAAGCGAATAGGAACGAAAACAGTTCTAGGGCGGCGGCTGATCTAGGTCTACACTTCTTAACAGCACCATTAAACCTATTTTCCCATGGCATGGCTCATTTTATTATTTTTACAAAATTCTTATATTTATTTTACAACCAACTTCCAAAGCTGAAAAAAGAGATTTTTTAATTAATTATTTGTTTACTTTTAATTTATATTTTGAAATTTACCTTTTGGTACATTCCATTATTTGAATTACACTTTGAGTTAACATTTGTTTTCACAACTTTCCATTTCTTTGTTTGCTGTGCTGTAGCCCCTGATAATGAAACTCATGGTATCCTCCAAGCTGCAATCTCTCCTCCATCTCCCAGGTCGCCCCATCTTCCTAATTTTCAACTACTGCATTCTGCCTAATGGATTACCTCATCCTTATCATGTTGTGCAGAATACAGGATGTCTTGAAAATCTGCTTCACTGTAAATGAACTGTGGGTCATCTTTGAGATGAGTATGATTAATGACCAAAAAACAAAATTTACCATGCGTAGAATTTTAACATGAAATTGGTTCTTTTGTAAATGAAATTAAAGTCAGGCTGCGATAGGTTGCACTCGGATGTTCAAATTTATGCTTATTGAACATTTTTTTTGTATCGAGACAAAAAGATTTGTGCTCTGTAAGTAAATATACTTGTTGCAAGGACAATTTTGATTGAAGTTTTTATTACCGGAAAAGAAACTTGAACATCTGGTAATTTAAGCAAATTACAGTCCCTGCAACTTCGGGTCAAAAGTAGAAGAAGAAGAAGAATATAGTGATGGCAGGCTTTCTGATGTTTATATGATTGCCATTAATGGCAGCAACACAACTCAGTAGATCCACTTCTTGTGGAAACCATCAACCACTTATATCCAATCGTCAGGTGTAGAGGGAGCTGTCATGGCTCATCAACATGTTCCCGACATATAACATTGCGTGACAAAAATCCTCTGACTACTACAGAGAGGATTTTCGCAGCATCCAGCCTGTCTAAATACCTGGATCCAAGGGCTGCATGTATCAAGTGTGATGTTTTCAACACCCTGGAATTTTTCATTAAGCATTTCAGTTGACATGAAAAGGAATTCCTATAAGCTTCTAGAATCATCTCTTTTGAGTTCATATATGAGGTTATCATAGAATGCTTCCAAACTGGCGCTGTATCTCGGAATGCAGCCAAAGTCTTCTCTAGAAGGGACGTGCTCTGGCTCTACTTTTACACTGCCTCATTTTAAGTTGTTTTTGGGGAGGCTTATTTGTGAGCCACAGCAGCTTCATAATTTTTCCTTAAGCGTTGTATATCTTAAATTCAATGATGAAGGAACGGATAACTTTAAATATTGGTATTTAGCTTCATCCTTTTACATATGAAATTAAACTCTTATAATACTAAAAACTACTCAAGAAATTAAGATGCGTTATGATTCGTTTGTCTTACATACCCTTGGTGATACAATTACTCCAAAATAATATGATCATAAGAAGAATTCCTTTAGATATTTAAGTTTTGAAGATTTCACTTATTTAAGCAGAAACGTCAAAACGTCTTTTTACTGTCTCTAACACCAAGATGTATTTTAATAAAACTTATTGTGCAATTATGTAATACTAAATTGCACGGTTGCTATATATGTCATCCACAATTATACATGTGATATATATATCAGTACATGTTTAAGTGATTTTATTCAATCAAACAAGATGAACGCCTAGGCAATGGCTGTGAAAATATAAGTCTCATACCAAAAGGATTTAGTGATATTTTGAAAGCATGAACTAAAGCGTACATGATGAAGGTACACATACAAGTGAAGAATAGAATACACAGGTCTTGAAACGTTTCAGGGTTTTCTGTCCTGTCGGGACTGACTTTTTTGTGGCACTGCACAGAGAGCAGAGTCTATGATTTGCAAACATTTTTTTAGGTGGGGTATTGCACAATCCATGGGGGTATTACTAAGAAAGATGAGTTGTTTTAAGAATTAAATCAGTCAATAATTACAAACACTTTTCTGAAAAAAAATGTTGCATATACTGTAAAAAGCACACAACACAAAAGCTAATCACAAGAGAATTTTACTGGTTAAAGCATTTGCATTCATTCACAATACTAAATATCAAACATGTAAAATTAGTAACATATGCAAAAGCTGATTTAAATATCTAACTACATGAATAATTATGTTGTTGAAAAAAAATGAAATGAAAACCCAGCTTTTAGAAATTCGGGAAAAAATCTCCATTCACGTCACCTTGCTTCCGGTTTCCTGAGCAAAAGAGTTTTGCTGTATCTTTTTAAAACCAGACATTAATTCTCACTGCCAGTCCAATAAAAAGTTATTCTGAGGCTGTATTCAAATAATTTGCAATAGTACTATATTTACGTGGCACAGACGTATACAAAGAGGAATTAGCTTTTGCATCAACACTCTTAAATGGCTGTTTAAAACGTAAAGAAAAACATACAGATATCGCGTAAACTTTCATCTACTATATGTTATGGTCATCTTCCAAAGCAATGTCAGGTTTTTAATAATTAAATACAGAAAAGTGTTTCGATCGTGAAACCAAACGCATGCATGAAGGGAGCCCTTCCCAAGTTTCTGAAAACTCGAACATTATTTGACGAATCACCACAACATATTGTAGATTGGCAATATTTTAGTTCAGGTATGGGTTTTTATTTGTCATGAATTTCAGAGTTGTGGAACAATCGGTTTTTCTTTGACTTTTGTATATGCTTGGTAATTAGATCTATTACTTGACTGAACTCAGAGTGCCAAAGATTATACATACGAAAATAAAATAATTTCACCTTTATAAAGTGTTTCCTTCAGAAAAATTTGAATTTCAGAACACCATTAATCAAATTTGTTTAAAACAGCAAGATGCTTGTGCTGAAGACTCTATTAATACTTTGCAGTAGATTAAATTCTTTCAACAAGTGACATCCAGCGAAATAGTATGTTTCTCAACAACATACAGCCAACAACAGAAGCAGCAAAATACACAGCTTTCGTGTCTACCGCCAAATTTCAGGTATAGACTAGATACTGAATAATTGGGTTTGTAAGTAATTAATATTAGAATATTACTACTGAATTAGAATATTACTACTGAAATCAAAATTTTAATAAAGAGCCGGATCGAGCTAACCTTTTGACTGTCATAAGATGCAAATGTTACAAATCGCTGTACATGTAGGAAACATGGCTTATAAAATGCTCGAGTAGCAGTGAATAAGAGGTGCTAGCTGCTTTAAGAACATAAAAGTATAGACATTTAAGTTTAACATTTCGTAAAACATTTACAATGTACCACTAGCAATCATTTTCAGAGTAAAATTTCTCGTCATATAAACAGACAATAAGAACCTTAGTGAGTGCAAATATACGTTTCAATGTTGATTGCTACAACATGTACAAAGCGTAAATAAAAGTAATATTCTGACGCTGATTGTTTCAATAAAGTTAAAATAAAACATACAAATCGACACATTGTTCAGAAGCAATTTGAAGTGGGTGGGATAAATCAACATGAAATAAATATTGTTAGGCTGTTACATGTAAAATGACCGAATAAATTTAATATTTTACAGACTAAATGTTTAATAAGAAAAATCATTTATAGAAGTCGGTATTTAGACTAAAAATTGAAAAATCGAATGGAAAAAAGCCGATTATTGCACATAAACAGCGATTTATGTTTTATGTTTGTATACACCTTGTCCTATTTTCTTAAATACCAATTAAGGGATTATCCTTTGTCCGATTTTGTCCAATTTTGGACATGATGTTGTTTATACTAAATTTGATAAGTGCTGAAAATTTCATATCTGTTGCATTTTTGCCTAGGTTTGACTATTTTTTCGTAATGTGATTGTACTATCTTCCTACTCACTTTCTATGAAAACCTAAACCTGTTAACCTGCATTACACAATGACCTAGCAATGATATGAAATAATCACACAGTCAAACAGAACGATATAACAGTACAGTTTGTCGACCAGTTCCGGTTATGAAGCAGTTCCGGTTAACTCTTTTATATATCCCATGATAGAAATAGTTCAGTAGAACGAGCGAAAATGCCAATTAAGTCGAAATGAATAGCATTTGTACTGAACATAGACGATGACAAACCTTTGATCTAGTGTTTAATTCTGGTTAAGAGCCGCATTGACAAATACTATTGTGGACGCTCGTATGCAAAATTTGGCAACGCGTAGCAGTAAGGCGTTACATTCACGCAAACACTTAATTTAAACGGTCCCAAAACGAACAAAAAGGTAATTTGCAATATTCTGTTTTATCACCGTGACGGTGTTACCATCGCAGGCTAAATCGAGTACATAAATATTTGCATTCTGCTTGTGTGACGGTTTCTCTGAGGCAAGCGTTCCAACCAATTGCCGATCAGTAATTATGAATCAACAGTTAGTGTGGATTCCAGAGTTGGAATTTTTTTTAAATGATAAAATAAAAAAGGATTACTGATGAAAAGAGAAACTCAAAACTAGGTGTGGCTGTTTAGCCTTTTGGTCATGTTCCAAGGTCATTAGCACAGATCTTCAGAGATATCCAAGACAAAGATGGCAGAGTGTTCATAGAAGTTACATGATGAGTGGTGGTGTTGTGCTACTATGTGATAATATCATTTCAACCCCATGTTAGAATAACTTTAAGGTTGTATCAGATGTAATTAGTGCAATACCTGAAGGCTATGCAATGTAACTTGTGAGGTCATTAGTGTTTTTCTCTTATTGCATAGTTATGTTATTTTATTTATTACACATTTTTTTCCAAAATTATTTTTAACCCTAAGACAGAAAACATGTGAACATGTATTTGTTCTGTTAGAAATATTAAACAGCTGTCAAATCTGACAGTCCAAAAAACATTCAGAGATGTCAATCATTAATCGGAACTGATTGAATTAACCGGAATAAGTTGAAATTAGTATATCGATAATTGCTACATTCGTGAAATTTATCACATGCGGAGACTAAAATATTTGCAACATATTTTTGTTAGACATCTTGCATACTATAAAACAAAACATATATTCAGATAATTGCTTTAAATATATTTTTCCACAACTGATATTGAGATTAACCGGAACTGGTTGACAAACTGTACAGTAAACGAGTTTCCAAAAGGTATCTTTTTCATCAATCTCTTCTACAACTTATGTATTTAATAATGTTTTATACCAACTTTCAGATAATCTAGTGGACTAAATGTTATTGGGCCTACGAGGATGATCATTCTGAGAAACACCACATTTACCACGTTTTAAGACATCTTAAACAGTAACATATATTTGACCGATATTTTATATTGCTCTTTGTTTTCGGTTCGATGTCATTAATTCATTTAACATTCTAAGCAAAGATGGTTACGTCGACCAATACCATTATCGGAATTTTAAATAAATTTCTTCCGAGTTACAGGTCTACCACAAGATTTAAACACGCCTGCATTCTAAATATGTTTTTGTTACAAAATGATTTTAAAATGTACGACCCACCGATTTTGCTGCATGCAGCTGTACCATTCCATCCTTGTGATGAGCATTTAAGGACTGAGGACCCGTGAAGCTCGTACCCTTGAGCACACTTGGCTGTTACTATGGCGCCTGTGGAGGTGCCGTTTGGAGCGGTAACGTGACCATTTGATAACTGTATACTTCCACAATCTTATAAAAATTCATTATTAGCAACGGTATTTAGGTATACTACAACACTCAAATAGTAAAATACGTGTTTTTTTATGAAGTAATTCTACTTACAGTGAAAATATAATAATTATAAATTAATAATAATAATAATCATAATAATTATAATAATAATAATAAATGGCATACTAATATTGAGCATCGCATGGAAATTCATATTACTGTTCACGCAGTCAAGCCCCAGGTTGTGCACAATTCAATATTTATACCAATATACAGCACAATTTTGATACATCCCAAGTGCTATTCACATCTATAATATACAAAACTTTATTATATGAACTAAGGCGCTGCCTGTCTTGGAATCGACGAACCAAAAGTAAAGAATATCATAGGTCATATGTTAAACAGTAAAACAAAGAAACAAGTCTGACTCAATAGTTGTTTTAATTAGTCCATGAATAGAAAAGCTAACGCTGAAGAAGTCGTTTATTATGTCCTTTTATTCCATTTATCAGCGATTACTATTCACAACACAATTACACTGAAATCTGTGTTTCAGTTACTGTTCGCAATGAGGTGCACATTAAAAGGTATTTGTATGATATTGATACAAATTGTCTTAAACAAAACAACAAATATGTGTCATCTGATCTGGATTTAAATCTGCCATCTGATCTGGATTTACACTGGCTTAGCATGTGCTATCAAGGCGTGTTCATGGAGTAAAGGGCCCAGTAATTTAACTGTGATAACTAAAGAGCCTTTGAATTTTGAAGAACCTAAACACGGTTATGAAATTACACTGCTACATGTAACCATGTCTTATTTTATAATTCATTCCATCAGTCATTATTTGTTTACTGTCATGTCCTAGACAGTCATGTCCTAGATACTGTCCTGCCTTGTCCTAGTTATTGTCCTGTCAATTGTGTGTTAAATATATCTTGTCATATGACTCGTAAAACTGGTTTGAGTGTGATGTATGCATGAGTGAATGGGTGGTCACATGACATTTCCCGCTTTTTTTAGTTTCCTTGCTTTTTTTTACTCGAAATCCTTAGTCACTCATTTGTCTTGGTTGAGACAGGTTGTAAAACCAATTAAAACAAGATATAACTCTGCAAAGAGATTTTTAACATTATTTTTTGTGTGTGTTCAGCTGCAGTTCTGACTTCAAAATACCAATAAAATAAAATACAGAACTGCAAAAGAGATTTTGTTTAAAAAGCAGAACCCCTGTTACATACATAAAAGAATAAGCGACCACAAGGACCCATCCGTTTTGAAAAACACAATAAAAAGCTGTTAGGATCAATTTTTTAAAAACTATATAATCCTCACTGTGCACGATTACTTGAGAGTAGTAAGTTGCATTTAACTACCTTTATTGAGAACCAAAGATAAACCGCGGTTATATTCCCGGATATATGTCACATGGCCCGATTAGAAAGTCAGATTTTACAAACTAGAAGACACGTTTTTTTTTATTTTCTAGGAACTGCCTTTGCTCATTCGCATTACAGTTATCAGATTCGACTTAGTCGATTCCGTATTATCATGAATAATTAAATAAACGTATTTATTTACCAGACATTTCGCAAAATGGGGATCCGCTCCACGTTCCATCAGCTTCGCATACAATGTCTGCTGCGCCATACAGATTAAGTCCTGGCTCACAGCTGACACCCACAACAGATCCATATGTCGTACGAGTATTGTTAATAATCCCTCTGCTTGGTTTCGGGTTACCACAATCTTTAATAAAGTGTATGTAGATTTATTACATAAGCAGTTTAACCGATAACATAAATTGCAAAGAATCTTGTTTCTGTGTAAAACAATACACTATCAAGAATTTCAAAATCTTCATGAAATAATTCTCTCAGTGATGCCATGAAATCACTTGCCAATATGGAGGAATGGTTTGTTTATAATTGTCCATCCGCAATCATTTTGCATATAAATTTTTGTTTTGAAAATTGTCAATGAATATTTGCTGTCGCGAAAATAAGAATACTAGATGGGTGTTAAGTTGAACACTTTTGTCGCCCTCTGGTGCTATGTCGGAATAAAAATGCAAGTAAAAAAGGGGCATAAATCCATTAAAGAATTTGGCATTAACATGAGCGTGTTGTCTTAAGCAATATAATTTGAAAGGTTGATGTAAAAATACTAAGAAATGACAAAGTTATAGCCAACTTTAAGTTTTCGTGTAAAAATCCAAGTACAAAAATGGGCGTAGCTCCATCAAATGTGACTTTGACCTTGAGAATTTGGCATCAACATGAGTGTGTTGTCATAAGCAATATAATTTGAAAATTTGATGAAAAAATATTAAGAAATTACAAAATTATAGCCAACGTTAAGTTTTCGTGTAAAAATCCAAGTACAAAAAGTGGCATAACTCCATCAAATAAGTCCTTGACCTTGAGAATTTGGCATCATCTCGAGCGTGTTTTCATAAGCAATATAATTTGAAAGTTTGATAAAGAAATATTAAGAAATGGCAAAGTTATACCCAACGTTAAGTTTTCGTGACGGACCGACGGACGGACGGACGGACGGATGGACGGACGGATGTGCGAACGGACAAAGCGGTCCCTATGTATCGCCATTTCTTCGAAAGGGCGTCAGAAAAATGTGTTACTTTTGCATTAATTACTGAGGTAGTGGTACATAACGCAGCACGCTGCCTTCGCTCAGCTTTTCAGCTTGGCGTAACTACTTACTCGGCAGACAATTCATACGATTTAATATTTGTGCGCGTATCAATTTTATGACTGCTTTTGTTCGCTGGTGAAAACCCCCTGTGGCATATTGTTTTACCACGGACCGTTCCAAAGCGGTAACCACAAAAGGTATCTGATTTCATTAATAACTTGTGGTGACTTATTTGAAATTGATATTTTTATTAATCCATGCTCTCATTTCCTCTCTACGTTTTGGCTGAGAAAACATACCGTTCGCGCATTTGATAGATTTTTGTTTATGATAGTCATGACTAAGCTCACTTGTCATAAGGATGCCTCTCCGATTTCCAGTCTGGCCCTGTTTCATATGCTTTTGTGGAGTGTTGAAAATATATCGTTGTAACTATGTCACCGGTGTCACACAAGGAACAGTGCGTTTGTTAGTTTTTCGGAATGTCTTAATTGTTACATGTATTACTTTTACACTCGGAAATATTTTCAAAGACAATCCATCCATCAACTCGACTACATACATAAGAACACAAATATATAAAACATTAGAAGCTAATGGAATCATCAAGCAGCAGGATAGGCACCCAATGATCTCACCGATAGTACAAGATGCCAGGAATAAAAGAAACAGATCGAGCTTCTAGGTTCTTTCAGAAGATTTTTTTATAAACCTTCATAAACTATTAAGGTCAGAGATCACTAAATAGTTTGGCATAGAGTCACATTATAAGATTTGGTCCTCCTGTAATTAAGTTAATATGACTGTTATCGGCGTGATCGTAAATGGGAAATCCAGAAAGAGAGCACAACAAGATCGGAAAACTTCTGGCGTAAGTTCATTCAATTTCTGTAACAATCGTCTGCAAGGTTTCCATGAATACGAACCTTCTTCCCAGAATTTTTCTCAAAGTTGTTTTTGTAAGTCCAATGAGGCGCTCCCAAAATCCACCATACTCTCCACAGCCGTCCAGAAGGTCACCAATTCACCTTTTATGATAAATGGTCTCAATGTAAACTACACAGATAGTGGATTGTTTGGATTTACAGTTGCTGCACCACCTAAAGAAATCGAAAAGATACTGAGAACATCATTTCAAGAGTTTGCCTCCTTAACAAAGACTGGGGTAACAGATGCTGAAGTCACTAGAGGAAAGAATCAACTGAAGGCATACATTGCTATGAATATGGAGAATGGAGATGCTTTCATCACAAACCTGGCTGAACAACAGGAGCTTTATATGTAAAGACCGCTACCGGAAGTGAAACTAAATGCTACATCTGCCTCTTCACATGCGCAGCTACCAGAGCCGTCCATCTTGAAGTCGTCCCTGACTTGTTTACAGACGCATTTCCACAAGCGTTTCGGAGGTTTACAAGCCGCAAGTCGTTACCCAATGTGATGATATCGGACAACGCAACAACTTATGTTGCTGCAGCAAACTACATCAAAAATCTGTTTAACACAACAGCCATACACGAAGAACTTGGCAAAAGAGGAACGGAGTGGAGATTTATACCTAAACGCGCCCCATGGTATGGTGGATTTTGGGAGCGCCTCATTGGACTTACAAAAATAACTTTGAGAAAAATTCTGGGAAGAAGGTTCGTATTCATGGAAACCTTGCAGACGATTGTTACAGAAATTGAAGCGGTCATGAATGATAGACCCCTAACCCGTGTTTCTTCAAATTTTTCATTGTTTTTTCCACATTTTTTCCATCAATTCTAACATTACAAGTTTATATGTGCATTTTCATACAATTTGATGACTGATTTGTAGCACTTTTTCTATTTACCACTTTTAGACACAAATTACTTCTACTTAGTACTGCACAGCACATTTTAATTCTGATGGTTTTTCACGAATAGATGATCATAAAATTGTATATATAAGGTTCTAGCAACATTTTTTCCTATTTCATCAGCTGGTCTACATATGGAACATTTGACAACTGACCGACTGCAGCCATTGATGTTTACCATTCACCAGTTTCTTGGCAACATTTGTAACATCAGATGTCTGGATGGCATCTACCATCTTAATCAAATCATTGATTCTAGTAGCGCTGTAAATTCGTTACAATTCTACAGACTTCCAAAGATGTCGTTACCAAGTTTCAGCGGTGATATTCTACAGTGGCAGTCATTTTGGGATAGTTATGAGTCTACTATACATACAAATGTAAATCTCACAGATGTCCAAAAATTTACTTACCTCAAAATCCCAACTTTAAGGCAATGCTGCACGTGTAATTGAAGGCTTCGCCATGACTAATGCAAACTACGCACTTGCAATAGATTAACTCAGAGAAAGGTTCGGTAAGCAACATAAAATCACGCACGCCGCTATGCAAGCCTTACTTAAATTACCTACGCCGTCTAGTAAATTGTCCAGTCTTAGAAATTATTATGATAAGATGGAGACGTACATCCGTAGTTTAGAAGCTATGGGACAATGTCAAGAAAGTTACGGAAATTTGTTAGTGCCCGTTATATTAGACAAAATGCCATGTGAAATTCGTAGACAATTAGCTCGTGAAAATGGTGAAAATAACTGGGTATTAGACGATCTACGTCATGCCATCAATAGAGAAATCTGTATCCTGGAGTCTGGTACCGCGCAGAATGAACCGGAAGTTGATGATTACGAGGCTTGCGCGTCATTTCTCACGGGTGCGAATTCCAGAAAGAGAGCACAACAAGATCGGAAAACTTCTGGCGTAGGTTCATTCAATTTCTGTAACAATCTTCTGCAAGGTTTCCATGAATACGAACCTTCTTCCCAGAATTTTTCTCAAAGTTGTCTTTGTAAGTCCAATGAGGCGCTCCCAAAATCCACCATACCATGGGGCGCGTTTAGGTATAAATCTCCACTCCGTTCCTCTTTTGCCAAGTTCTTCGTGTATGGCTGTTGTGTTAAACAGATTTTTGATGTAGTTTGCTGCAGCAACATAAGTTGTTGCGTTGTCCGATATCATCGCATTGGGTAACGACTTCCGGCTTGTAAACCTCCGAAACGCTTGTAGAAATGCGTCTGTAGACAAGTCAGGGACGACTTCAAGATGGACGGCTCTGGTAGCTGCGCATGTGAAGAGGCAGATGTAGAATTTAGTTTCACTTCCGGTAGCGGTCTTTACATATACATTTTATCATTTAATGTCTCTAGAACTTGCAGTTTCTCTTCGATGGTCTTCAGAATTGCGTTGAACTCCACCAAAGATTCGTTCTCCTTTGCGTGCTCAATTTTTTCCAAGTATCTCTCTATAAATCGTCGGTGTCCCTCTCTTTGTGTATGAAGTTTTTGCAGATTCATGGTTATCCTGGTCACGGCACCAATATCGGCGTGATCGTAAATGGGAAACTCGTAAGAGAGAGAGCAAGTCGTTGTGAACGGTTCAGATTGTACAGCTAAGCCTG
Organism: Corbicula japonica; assembly: GCA_038501625.1. Classification (NCBI taxonomy): domain Eukaryota; kingdom Metazoa; phylum Mollusca; class Bivalvia; order Venerida; family Cyrenidae; genus Corbicula; species Corbicula japonica. The sequence goes on along the minus strand of JAZAYU010000431.1, from coordinate 64,178 downwards.
CGATTCGGTTCCGTGTAAAATCGGTTTTGATCGGCGTGACACGCACGCAAAACGCTTCACGGTACACGCTAAGCGGTTTACGTTTCACGATGCACGCTTTAGCGCTTCACGGTTCGAACCGTGTGACCAATCAAATCACAGAGCGGTTTAACCGTGAACCGTGTGACCAATCAAATCGCAGACGGATTGTATCGAGGTTGAGATAACAGTGTCGCTATTATGCGCCACACACGCACCTTGTACATCTAACCCTGTGCGGTGAAATTTATAAAAACCAGATCACGAAAACTCTAACTAAAATGGTTCATAGCCTAGGAATCGTATTGTCCCTTGAAATAATTCTGATGGAAAGAAATTACCGGTAATAAAGTATTTTAAATTAATAAAGTATATTAAAGGGCCGCTTAAATATAAACCCTTGTGGTTCATACTCAAATAATTTAATTTTGCTTTTGAAATAGATCTGATGCGAAGAAATTAGATCTACCCGTAATAAACATTTACTTAATATTTTAAAGGGCTTAAAAATAGACCCTTGTCTTGGACCGTGTTATGTGTTTTATATACTGTACTGAGTACAGTGGTGTACGCTGATCTGGGTTTTACTCATGCTCTAAATGTAGAAAACGTGTGTAGAATATTTTGATGATCGGCGCTAAATCAAAATTGATGGTGAGTCTATATGTTGTATTTTACAATTAAACACAGTCAAAAACTTGGAAAACGGTATAAACGGTTGCTGTCATGCCGGATAATTGGAAGTTAGCGATGCGCATGCGTCAAGGAGCACACCTGAAATTTTAAGAGAGGGATAAATTTTATGATTTTAATTTTTTAAAGTGGTTTTAAATAGAAAATTTTAACTGAAACTGGTACGCACAGCTGCAGGAACATAGAGAGGATCAATTGCAATACTTGAAAAGCGCAGAATTTGCACGTTTTTAGAAATAATTGGAATTTTATCGTGGGCATTCCCGCCACGTGGACATTGCCATTGTATTCTTCGGCGCCATCTTGTTTTTTTTCTTACGAAAATGCACTGGAGGATTTTTATTAGTGTTTTTATGTTTCTTTTAAACAAGTTTTTAAATAAGCAGGATGTTTTAAATGGAACAGATAACAGTGTTGGATATTTTAATGGATTTTTAGTCAGAGAACTTAGTCAAAGGTCAGTCTTTTCATCCGACATTCAGCCGTGGATAAAACTATGGAACTTTCACATAAACAAACTATCGTATGTAAACAAATGTAGAATTACTAGCACCAATGTTTTACTGTTATTGGCTGGTGACATTGAACGTAATCCTGGCCCGAGAACAGGTTGTGGTACTTGCAGCAAGATTGTCAGACGGTCTGATAAGGCAATACAGTGCGAGGATTGTGATAACTGGAACCACATACGTTGTGTAAACATTAGCAATGACCAGTACATATTATTGCAGAATTCTAGTGATTCATGGTACTGCCCTCAATGTGTCTCACCATGTGGTATCTGCTTGCAATCTGTCAAGAATACGGACCCAGCCATCGAATGTGACACTTGTAAATTATGGATACACAATCGTTGTGCAGTTGTTACACCGGAAGAGTATCTGATAGTGCAGGCGACAAATTGTGCTTGGTCATGTCCCAAATGTGACGCAGATAACTTATCATCGTCATTCTCGAGTCTATCAACAGACTTTGAAACTCGTAATCAATTTGAAGTCTTGTCAGACAATTATAAACCTACTAAAATTAATAAACCAACAGTAAATAAAAATAAAATTATTATTGTGTCAATGAACATAAATAGCATTAGGGGGAAAAAATTAGAGTTACAATCATTCCTAGCCACCATGGATCCAGATGTAGTTGCAATTCAGGAAACCAAATTAGACAGTAGTGTTATATCAAATGAAATTATACCAGAAGAAATGGGTTATGATATTTATAGAAACGACAGGAATCTAAACGGTGGGGGAACTATGCTCCTAGTAAAATCATATTTAGGTTCATCTCCAGTGAAATTTATTGAAAATGGCTCAGAATCAGTATGGGCTAAGTTGTCTCTAAAAGGCAAAGAACACTTCTTTGGTAGCTGGTATAGAGAACCAGATGCACCGGTTGACCATTTAAACTTACTCAAAGAACAGTTAGACAACATAAAGAAATCTGTTAAAGCACGTGTTACTCCATACATACATGTGATGGGCGATTTTAACTTCAGAAAGATTAATTGGGAAGTCAAATTGAATAAAGTTACATCTTCATGTCTATCGGATTGTGATGACATGATCATAGTGCGGAACAACTCGTAACCTTCCCCACGAGGGACGAAAACATTTTGGATTTATTAATAACAACTTTACCGGGTCAATTTGAAAATGTGTTCTCACCGGATAAACTCAGTGACCATGATATAATCATGGCCACATTGAAGTGTAAAATACCATACAAGAAACAACCAAGTCGGTCTTATTTTCAATATTCAAAGGAGATTATGAATCTATGAGAAAAGAAACTTTAGACTTCGCAAATGAAAAATATTTTAACGGGCACCAAAATAGCAGAACTGTTGAAGAAAATTGGCAATTAATAAAACAATTCTTACTAAAAAGTATAAACACTCATGTTCCAAGTAAAATTAGTAAAAGTACAAAATCCCTACCTTGGATTACGCGTGAAATAACTAAATTGGTAAAACGCAGAAACAGAACTCATGCAAACTTTAAAAAAACCGGCAATGTAAGACTTAAGAAAAAGTGGCATATTCTAAGAAAACAGGTTAAATTGGAGGTCATTTCAGCCCATTAAAATTACGTTAATAACTTAATTGGTGAAATAAAACAAGACTCCAAGCCTTTTTGGAAGTATATAAATGGTCAAAAATCTGACAAACAAGGTATTCCACCTTTAAAGTCAAATAACGGTTCTATCGCTGAATCAGATTTATCGAAGGCAGAAGCCCTTAATGAGCAATTTACTAGTGCATTTACACACACTGAATATAATTCGGTTCCTTTTGAAAAACCTTCAGTGTATAAAATGGACAATATTACCATCTCTAGTAAAGGTGTTGAAAAGATTCTACATGGATTAAATACAACTAAAGCCATGGGTCCTGACAATCTACATCCTAAAGTCTTAAAGGAATTGGCTCCAAATTTGGCGTGTATCTTAGCGCATCTTTTTCAACAGTCAATTGATCTCGGTACTATCCCTGAAGATTGGAAAAATGCAAACATTTGTCCTCTGTTTAAAAAAAGTGATAGATCATTACCAAGTAACTATAGACCAGTATCTTTAACATGTATATGTTGTAAAATGCTTGAGCATATTATCTGTTCCAACTTAATGCAGCACTTTGAAAAATACTCTGTGCTGAATAGAAATCAACACGCGTTCAGGAAAAATCACAGTTGCGAAACACAACTAGTTACGGTTATAAATGACTGGGCCACATCAATTGATAAAACTAAACAAGTGGACATTTTCATACTGGATTTCGAAAAAGCTTTCGATACGGTTCCTCATGAGTTATTAAAGACTAAATTGCATAAATACGGTGTTCCAACAAATATTCTACACTGGATTGATTCGTTCTTAGTAAATCGTAAACAGTGTGTAGTAGTAAATGGATCCAAATCTAAATCATCAGTTGTTAAATCTGGAGTCCCACAAGGAACAGTTTTAGGACCTATTTTATTTCTTGTTCATATAAATGACATTTCTAAAAATATTTCGTCGATCATAAGACTCTTTGCCGATGATTGTGTCTGTTACAAAGAAATTAACAATTTGGAAGACTGCTTAATTTTACAATCTGACATTAACAAATTGGGCGATTGGGCCACATCATGGGGGATGCGTTTCCAACCAGTCAAATGCAATATGATGACTCTCTCAAGAAAAAAGAAAAATATTGTTTTTGATTATACCTTGAAAAATACCCGTCTGGAATTTTTAAAAACCATCAAATATCTTGGTGTGAACATAACAAATGACTTGAACTGGAGCACTCATGTAAATGAAATTTGTAATAAAGCCTACAGAACTCTAGGTCTCTTAAAGAGAAATTTATCAAAGTGTCCACAAGAAGTAAAACTACAAGCATACAAAGGATTAATTCGTCCAGTTTTGGAATATGCCAGCGCGGTTTGGGATCCGCATCAATTATATCTACAAGAGAACCTTGAAAAAGTCCAAAAGCGTTCAGCAAGATTTATTACTTCAAATTATCATGACTATGAACCAGGATCAATGACAAAAATTCTCAAGAGTTTAAAATTGCAACCTCTTAAGGATCGTAGAAAACAAAATAGGTTAATACTATTGTGTAAAGGATTAAATTCCAAGGCGAATTTACCACTGGAACAGTTAAGTCGACCACTTCGTACAACTAAAAATATGCATAGTGATCATTTCAACAGAATTCTTTCAAGGACCAATGTTCTAAAATATAGTTTCATTCCAAATACGGTATGTGATTGGGACTCTCTCCCACCGGACTTAATCCTGAAATACATGTCAGATACCAGTGACCCAGTTTCTACATTTATCACATTGGTAAGAGGGGGCAAACAATTTGAGTAATTCAGCAACTTGACGCAAGCGCGGTGAGTAAATGTTTGTTAAAATGTTTCACCGTATAATATCAAGATCAAGATCAAGTTTTGATTATTGTAATTAGATTTCGCAATCGTGTGGTCAACTGGCCGGTTACACAGGCACCTGATTAGAGGTTCTTTTCTGGCCAGTATGTCAGATTTGGTCAATTTCAGCTAATAAATGGGCTATTTGTATTATTAGATTGAACTACAATCACCCAGAACACAAAATATCCCTTTTTTCTAAAAAAAAAAAAAAAAAACAAAACCAAATTGCTCGTTGTCCTAAATAACTAGATCTACTGTAAAGATAACAAGAAAAACAGATCACAAAAAATGCATAATCGCAGTAGTGCCAGTTGCACATCGATTTTGAACACAATATCAAAACTTACCAATCAAATGTTGATTGTCGTTGATAGGTCCTTTTATTAATCTTTCCTATGAAACCAGTAAGAAAACATGAATTTGTCAATTAGTAGAGAATATCCAAGTTTATTATCAAATTTTATGGAAGTTTTCACTCTGAATCTTTTCTATTTCGATAACCGGTAAGCCTGGTTTATTAAAAAAAAATGAGTTGACTGCATTAGCCAGGTACAAAAAATGTTAAAATTGGCAAAAATTTTAATGTTAGCAAAACGTCGGTAACTATGTTTTTTGTACATACTGTGTGATTTAAATAAAAATAAGGTAAATAGAATGTTGACAGTCAAAACAAGTAACTCATTTGCATCTATTTCTGGAATAGAGCAGATTCCGCAGACAAGAATGTGAAAACCTCAGTGTATTTTGATAATAAATTTGGATTTTCTCTGCTAATTATGGACTTATGTTTAGTTTCTTATGTCATCGGAAAGATAAGAAAGATGTTTCCAGTCACAGGTCTGTAAAAAATTTGGGTCCGTAGGTCGTTTTTTTTTTGTTGTTTTTTTTAAACCACCAATATCTGCAAAAATGGCAACAGTTTGATTATTAATTATACAAATTAAGCTAATTGCCATCTGATGGATATTAGTATCTAGAATGTTCACCTATGTGATAATGGCTATATCCCATAGAGTAAATGGTTACATTCACCTGTTGATTACATGTCAATGAAATCTGGGAAAATTAGTACCCTAAAAATAATAATACAATCACAGTATTCTATTAGAAATTGCTTGCAGTACTGCAAATTTGAATTGAAGTAATTTATTGAAAAGTTTCAAGTTCTTTAACCTCTCTGAAGCTCGATGCTGCTTTGTTACCAAGAATTTGCTATGTTTAAGCTCATGTTTGAACTTTTTTGAGACATAGACTGACAAGTGCATTTACACTAAAAATAAAATGTAACATTAATCAAAAGTAAGGCACTTTTTGATTGGTGCAAAACACATGGGAATCCTTTGTTAATTTTGGGTATCGGGGGTTGTGGGTGGGGGCAGATTTTTTTCAGTGAAACAAATCAAAAAGAAATAGTTAATATTTGGCAGTATGTGCAAAATTTAAGTACACATTTTAATATAGTTAATTTTCCAGCAAATTTAGAGGTGAAGTATCTGTAAAATAATGTTGGGTTTTTCTTATGCAAAATGACAAAGTTAAACGCAGTGTCAGGACTTACCCTAAAACTCTATTTATGATAAAACTGAAATTAACATTTCTTATGTTTCTGTGTTCTTTTTTTTCAGAATATGTCACAGCTGAAAATGTCATTTAAAACACCAACAAGGATTTTGATAAAGTTTAAAACAATAATCTATTTACCGGTATGTAAACAGTTTTATAGTGTTTTAGTCATATATGCCTGATTGTTTCACTTAAATATAGATTAATTGCTTTCCTCCATATATAGGCATTTTACGGATGTGTAGCCATTAGACTGCGTGAATGTACAGGCTGATCAGGATCTGCACTGGTCACATTTTGGTCAGAAATAACTGAACAAATAAAAAAGCAAACTGTGTACATCCTGTTCAGGTGGTAAGGGTGTGTCGGCTGATCTGGATCTACACTGTTTGCCCACGCCATAAAGGTATATATATGAGGAAATGGTTAAAATAATCCTAAATATCCCATCTGATTTCTTTCAATGATTTCTTTTATATAAATTCTCCAAACTGACCAAGTAAACCTTACTTTGTAATTTGATACAGGCCATTAAAGCATCACTGGGCAAATGAATGAAATCCTGGAGATTAGGGGAAGTTCAGACTTGTTTCTTGTACTTTAAATAATCCCCCCCCACACACACACAAAAAAAAACAAAAAAAAACAAAACAACAACAATGGATATGGAATGATATTGCCCTTTCCTGGGAGCAAACCTGCACCCAGAGGATAATATGCTGGACCATGATTAATTAAATTTACCACAAGACTCAGAAGTACATGTAGTGGTTTTCAATTTAAAGCTGTGTTACACTTATTAGTTATTCAGAATTGTTTTAATTTTAGTCATTAGGGTCTCATACTATTATTATTATTGGGGATTTAATGTGCTATTTAAATAAGTGTCCATGTGTTGTAAATAATATTGGTCAGAATCTAAGACTTAGGGACTGAAAACAAAAATCAATGTTGTAATTTAACTGAAAATTTAAGTACAACAAATATATTAAATCATGAAATAGTGTCTGATTTAAGTTCTTTAAGTGCAACTTTTCATATTTTCATAACTAAACTCGTTTTGGACTTTAACCATGTTACATAATCTAATCAGCAAGACACTGATCTTATCAGTAGATCAGCAGGGGGTGTCATAAATATCCTTTTGAAGATAAGTAGTTCACTTTGTGAGAGATTAAAGATGTGCTAATTTAGGGTAGAAGTGTTGTTTTAAGGAACTGACTTGGGGTTATTTATACTATATCATGCTATCAGTGTAGTAAGAGACTTTTAATTTATTTAATTTTCTTCTCAACTGTAATAAGTGCAAGTTGTGTTTTTTTTAAGCCAGAGGAAAGTTGAAAACAAATTAAAAATTATATTATTTTCTAATGATTCAATTTAATTGTAAAAAAACTTCAAAAAGCAGATATCTAAAGATAAAACATTATTTCAATAGAACAATTGATTTTTTGTAACATCCTTGTGAAAAAAGCATCATTATGGCATTATTAAATGTTACTAAAAGAGTAAAAGTAATTATTGTGACTACTGCATCATAGATAAATAAGTGCTTAAAACATAATAAAATGCTTCACATTCATGACCTTATGCATAATTATTTAATTTTAAAAATAAACCAATAATAGGAAATAAATGTATATGATTTAACCCATTCCTCCATCTTTACGCATTTTTACGCATGAACCACCTGTATAGATCTAGATCAGCCGGCACATCTATGCAGTCTGATCAGGATCTGCACTGGTCGCATTTTGGTCAGAAATAACCTAACGTATCTTAAAGCCAACAGTGCAGATCCTGGTCAGATGGCATGGATGTGCCGGCTGATCCGGATCTGCACTGTTCACCCACGCAATAAAGGTGTGTCTATGGAGGAAAGGGTTAAACAGAATGACAGAACAGTGAATGTAAAAAGTCACATGCTTAATGGCCTAAAATGTGAATTACTGGTACATGTTTAATTTTTAATTAAATACTTATGTTCGTATGGCATTTTCATCCCCAAAAGCGGCATTTAGGTCTGCCACCGTTTAAGTGGACCCCGCTTATTATTACATAATAAAAGTTTCAAGAGTTAAGAAATTTTATAGATTTAGTCTTTATAATATTTTCTATATGTTATTGGTAAAAATTGAAGTTTATCATACTTCTTTGTTTGACAATATTATTGTTCAGTGTATTTGGTTTATTTTTGACAGACTAAGTAAATTATCTGTGGAACTTTAATATATTGCTATTAATATACAAAGAAATTTCCTTTTGTAACTTTTACGGTTTTATCAGCTTGGCTGTATAATGACAGGTATTTGATTAACTTAGTGTCAAGCCACAGACTGATTAGGGTTTTGGGGGTTTTATATTTGCATATTTGTTACATAGAATTTTATTGGTTATTTAAGAAAACCTTTATCTTTATATCTATAGAATAATTTTGTCTTAATAGAACATAAGTAGGAAAAACAACTTGGAAATTTGTAACTTCATTTTAAGTCTTCAGAATAACTTTTGAAATATTACTTGGACAATTATATTGGGATATATGGAATTTTGGAATACTGGATACATAAAGAATAAGAACTATATGCTGTGTTGTATTATTTTGACATCGTCAAGTAAATTTATGGAAAGTACTGCTGTTTCCCTCTGCTAAGTAACTGGCAGAGTGGACCCCTGGACTGAGTGAATGTTATAGAGGTGTGTCTTTGCATGGGCATTGAGCTAATTAATTCCCCAAATCCCCGGTCAGCCTCTAATGCTGAAGTCGACCCAGTGTAGACCCCAAAGAAAACAACAACAACAATCTCTCTCACTTCATTCCGGTCGCAGGTCCATTATAGACTTTCGCATACATGCAGAGACAATGCAGAAGTTTTTTCTTGTATGTTTCTTATTTAATAAGTGAGCAGGTCCACGACTTCCCCTTAAACTAGAAACTTCTCTCTGTTCTCACAACCTAAGCTATTCCCAGCTTACCTACTCCATGGAATAAGGTTGTTATCCATATGTGAACAATGTAGATCCAGAACAACCAGCACAGCTGTGCCATCTTGTCGGGATCTACACTTCACTCTTTGATTCAATAGATAATTTCTGACTAAGAAAAGAAAAGTGTAGATCCAGATCAGATAGTGAGGATATGTTATATTTATTCATAGTACACCTTTTTATGCCCCCGCCATGAAATGGCTACGGCAATTAAGAGTTGCTCCTGTCCGTCCGTCCGATATTCTCGTGAACGCAACTTCTCCTACACTACTGGTGGGAATTTAATGAAACTTGACAACAATGCTTGGCCTGATATGTTGTTGTGCATGAAGGTGGGGTTTCGCTTTTACATGTTCCGTTCAGAAGTTATGGCCCTTTGATACTTCCATTTACATTAGTTTTAATGGGAGTGTATCTCGTGAACGCAACTCCTCCTACACTACTGGTGGGAATTTAATGAAACTTGACCACAATGCTTGGCCTGATATGTTGTTGTGCATAAAGGTGGGGTTTCGCTCTTACATGTTCCGTTTAGAAGTTATGGCCCTTTGATACTTCCATTTACATTAGTTTTAATAGGAGTATATCTCGTGAACGCAACTTCTCCTACACTACTGGTGGGAATTTAATGAAACTTGACCACAATGCTTGGCCTGATATGTTGTTGTGCATGAAGGTGGGGTTTCGCTCTTACATGTTCCGTTCAGAAGTTATGGCCCTTTGATACTTCCATTTACATTAGTTTTAATAGGAGTGTATCTCGTGAACGCAACTTCTCCTTCACTACTGGTGGGAATTTAATGAAACTTGACCACAATGCTTGGCCTGATATGTTGTTGTGCATGAAGGTGGGGTTTTGCTCTTACATGTTCCGTTCAGAAGTTATGGCCCTTTGATACTTCCATTTACATTAGTTTTAATAGGAGTGTATCTCGTAAACGCAACTCCTACACCTCTGCTGGGAATTTGATAAAACTTTACCACAATGCTTGGCCTGATATGTTGTTGTGCATAAAGGTGGGGTTTTGCTCTTACATGTTCCGTTCAGAAGTTATGGCCCTTTGATACTTCCATTTACATTAGTTTTAATAGGAATATATCTTGTTTCCTTTATTTTGTGTTATGCAAAATATGCATTTTCCCCATAACTTTAAAACTACTTGAGATACTGCCTTGAAACTTGAAATATAATTTTACCATCAAAATCTACATCAAAACCAATAAGACCCATAAGCCTGCTTCCAATATTTTTCAAATTATGCCCCTTTTTCACTTACATGTTCTGTTTTGAGTTAAGAAAAATATAAACTTTGCCCTTAACTTCGTTTGGAATGGAGGGATTTCAAAATAACTTGGCACAAATGTTCACCATAACAAGGCGGTGTGTCATGACAATACCCATGCCTGTAGGTCCAAGGTCAAGGTCACTGTAACTAAAAATAGAATTTTCTTGCAAAATCTTGTCCGCTCTGAAGCTTTGTTATTTCTTATTGGATTTTTTAGTAACTTGGTATAAATGTTCACCATATCAAGATGGTATGTCACATACATGCCCAAGCCTTTAGGTTGAAAGTCAAGGTCACTGTTACTAAAAATAGAATTTTCTTGTCCGGGCTGTTACTTTGTTATGAATGGAGGGATTTCAAAATAACTTGGCACAAATGTTCACCATGACAGGGCGATGTGTCGCGTACCATGCCCATGCCTGTCGGTCAAAGGTCAAGGTCACCGTTACTAAAAATAGAATTCTCTTGTCCGGGCTGTTACTTTGTTATGAATGGATGGATTTCAAAATAACTTTGCACAAATATGTTCACTATGACAAGGCAGTGTGTCTGCACAATACCCAAGCCTGAAGGTCCAAGGTCAAGGTCACTGTTACTAAAAATAGAATTTTCTTGTCCGGGCTGTAACTTCATTATAAATGGAGGGACTTCAAAATAACTTTACACAAATGTTCACCATGACAGGGTGGTGTATCGCGTACCATGCCCATGCCTGTAGGTCAAGGTCACTGTTACCAAAAAAAATAGAATTCTCTTGTCCGGGCTGTAACTTTGTTTGGAATAGATTGATTTCATAATAACTTGACACAAATGTTCACCATTACAAGATGGTGTGTCCCGTACCATGCCCATGCCTGTAGGTCCAAAGTCAAGGTCACTCCCGGATGAAAAAGTTCCATGAATTTCCATGTGAATTTCGCGGAAAATATAAGGCCGGAGTATTCGGACTGATTTTCCACCATGAGGCTGGAAGATACTATGGAAAAAAAGCAGGGAAATACCCGGAGAATTCAATCCCTATATTCCGGCCTGTTTTCCGCCATAGGCTGGAAAAAGCATGGAAATACACGGAACAGTTCAGCATTTTTCCGGGCTATTTTCCAGCCCTACCCGGAAACCACGGAAAATGTGCTTGAGTTTCTTCTGGCCTGTTTTCCCGAATACCATTACTATTTTTCCGCCGTTTCCATGGTTTTCCGCGGAATATGCTGGAAAGCTAAGAAATATGCTAGTAATTAAAAATAATTGTCTAATTTACTATACTTCAATTTTGCTAATTTTCTTATTGTATACTCGTATTCTACTAACGGTATACATTTGTACTTCAATTCTATACTTCAATTCTATACTAATGGTATACATGTTTTTCCTGTCAGGAAAGGTTTTGAAATACTATCCCTTTATTCCATATGTACACATTCTATTGCATGTGCAACCAGTGTAGATCCAGATCAGCAGGCACATCTGTATCATGTTACGACCAGGTATTCGAACAGAATGATCACCAACAGCAAGTATTACAAAAATATATTTTATTAAACAAACAATAACAAACAAGTGAAATTTACAATACCTTATATAGCTATATCTCCACACAATTTCAAAGTAAAATCCTAAATTGTCCACAGTTTGTTCAATATTTAAATGTTATAGTCCTCTGATCCTGAATTATCACTTTGAAATCACTGTCCGAAAGTCCAGAAGTTCCAATATAGAAAGCCAAAATAATCACAACACGTTTGTTGAATAATCTTCTTTTAGAAGTTATAAACTTATTAATTATATCCGTGAATGCCAACAACAACAGCTTCAGATATCCGATTATATATATTACCAGAGAAGCTTCTAGAACCTTCAGACAATTTCTCCATCAAATATACTTCCAGAATATACCAGCAAATCTATATTTATCATGCTAAATGATTACATAAAGCATAGGGTTTTTCCATGTCTAAATATAGAACAGCTTACGGTACATGTACATTCTAGAACAATCTTGATAAATCAATAATAGCAAACAGCATATATGTTTAAATGCATATTGAAGAAACTTCTACAATGACTTAACCCTTTCTTAGCTACATTCTAGAAAGTTCTAGCAAGAGATCAAATATAATAGCATGTATGCATAACACCTCCCCTCTTGAAGAAAAGAAAATTTTATGAATATAAAATTTTCTTTGTTCACAAAATTGACATCTCCATATCATAAGCAATCAACAGTGAAATGACATCATAAATTTAAACATTCATAACAAAACAGCAACAATACAAGTCTAGCAAACAATTCAATATATATATATATATATATATATATTCACGAACGAGACAAAGCATCAGGAATAATGTTATCTTTCCCTCTGATGTGCCTAATGTCAAGATTGTATTCCTGTAGCATCAGGCTCCATCGCAGAAGGCGCTGATTCTTGCTCCTCATTTTGTTTAAGAAACTCAGAGGATTATGGTCAGTGAAGACAACAATTGGAGAAGTAGATGAGGATAAATATACTTCAAAATGTTGAATAGCAAGTACCAGAGCAAGACACTCTTTCTCAATTGTAGAATAATTTCTCTGTTGTTGATTGAACTTTTTTGAGAAATAACATACAGGATGATCTACTCCTTTGCTGTCTTCCTGTAACAGAACAGAACCTGCCCCTACATCACTGGCATCAACAGCCAATTTGAATGCTTTTTCAAAATTTGGGGCTAAGAGTACTGGTGCACTCTTGAGTATGGCTTTTAATTTGTCAAAAGCTATTTGACAGTCATCACTCCACACAAACTTTTTACCCTTTCTTAACAAATTTGTTAAAGGTTCTGCAATTGTGGAGAAATTTTGGCAAAATTTTCGGTAATAACCGGCCATACCAATAAATCGCATCAGTTGTCTTTTCCCAACAGGTACAGGAAATTCAGAAATAGCTTTCACTTTTACTTCAATTGGTCTAACTTGACCATGTCCTACGGTATGTCCAAGAAATGTCACACAAGCATGGCAGAAATCACTCTTGGCGAGGTTGATGGTCAGCTTGGCTTCTGTCAGTCGGTCGAAGAAGTCCCTGATGAGTTGTAGATGGTCGTCCCACAGGTCTGAATGGATGATGGCATCATCGATGTACACATCACAACCTTCTAGACCAGAAATGACCATGTTCATGAGCCTTTGAAAGGTTGCAGGAGAATTCTTCATCCCAAACGGCATAACTTTATACTGGTAAAGTCCGTGTGGTGTCACAAAAGCAGAAATCTCTTTGGCTCTGTCAGTTAGTGGAACTTGCCAGAAGCCTTTTAAAAGGTCAATTTTTGTCACATATTTGGCATGTCCAACTTTATCTATACAGTCATCAATCCTTGGTATAGGAAACGAATCAGTTTTAGTCACAGCATTCACTTTGCGAAAGTCTGTACACATTCTGTAGGTTTTGTCTGGTTTCGGCACAAGTATACACGGAGAACTCCAGTCACTTTGGCTTTTCTCAATTAAGTCATTTTCAAGAAGATATTCCACCTCCTTTTGTAGATATTTTTGCTTTTCTGGATGCAAGCGATATGGATGTTGTTTTATAGGTGTACAGTCTTCAACGACGACATCATGGAATATTTTGTCAGTCCTTGACGGAACATCCGGAAATAAATGTTTATACTCCAAGATGAGTGTCTTCAGTTCTTCCCTTTCTTCAGGCTCAAGATGCTGGAGTTTCTGGTCAAGGTTGTTCAGGATGTCGGAGTTGTTCAATTTCGCCGAACCAGGATCAGAGTTTTCAGTGTCTTTACTGTCCTTTTTTACATCATTGTGTGAAGTAGAATGCACTAAATTTACTGGTTTGAGAAGGTTATCTCTATCAAAATATGGTTTTAACATATTAACATGACATAATTGATTTTGTTTTCGCCTCCCAGGTGTATTGACAACATAATTCAAATCACTCAGTTTTTTCTCTACTGTGTAAGGTCCACAATATCTAGCTTGCAAAGGTTTTCCTGGGACAGGCAACAATGCAAGAACCTTATCTCCAGGACTGAAGCCTCTTTCAACTGCTTGTTCATCATACCTTGCTTTCATTTTGTTTTGACTTTGTTTGAGATTGCTTTTTGCAAGTTCACAAGCAGATGATAATTTTTGCCTAAAATTTGAGACATACTGAAGTAAATTCAATGGACTAGAGTCAGTTGAAAGAAACTTTTCTTTCATCAATTTGAGTGGTCCACGAACAGTGTGACCGAACACCAATTCAAAGGGACTGAACCCTAGCGAGTCCTGAACAGATTCCCTGACTGCAAATAAAAGTAAATGTATGCCTTCATCCCAGTCTTTTTCAGAATCAAAGCAGTATGATCTGATCATATTCTTCAGAGTCTGGTGAAATCTTTCTAAAGCACCTTGACTTTCTGGGTGATAAGCAGATGACTTGTACTGCTTTATTCCCAACTCATACATCACTTGTTGGAATAGACCAGACATAAAATTTGACCCCTGATCTGATTGCACAGACTTCGGAAGTCCAAAGAGAGTGAAAAATTTAGTCAAAGACTTGACAATAGATTTTGCTTTTATATTTCTTAAAGGTATTGCTTCAGGGAATCGTGTTGAGGAACACATAATTGTAAGCAAATACTCATTCCCAGACCTTGTCTTGGGCAAAGGACCTACACA
Organism: Corbicula japonica; assembly: GCA_038501625.1. Taxonomy (NCBI): domain Eukaryota; kingdom Metazoa; phylum Mollusca; class Bivalvia; order Venerida; family Cyrenidae; genus Corbicula; species Corbicula japonica. The sequence continues at coordinate 49,047 of JAZAYU010000431.1, read as the reverse complement.
GTCAATAATAATATGGCTGAATGGTTCAGCAAAGGCTGGAATAGGCTGTAATGGAGCTTTTGGAATTGTTTGATTTGGTTTACCAACCATTTGACATGTATGACATGACTTGCAAAATTTTGAGACATCACTTTTCAGGCCAGGCCAATAGAAATGATTAAGTATCTTCTGATAAGTCTTATTTACACCTAAGTGACCTGACATGGGCGTGTCATGAGCTAGACTCAGAATATCTAAATGAAAAGACTTTGGAACAACTATCTGATGTTTTACAGCCCATTCATCATCAACAAGAACATCTGGCGGACGCCATTTTCTCATGAGAATACCATCTTTGGTATAGTAACATACAGGGTTTAATGAAGCTTCTTCTTCATTTACAGCCCTATCAAATAATTTTGAAATCTCAGGGTCTTTTAATTGTTCTGAGATAAGTTGTGACCTAGAATTTTGGTCATGATTTGTTTCAGAAATGAAATGACTTTCAGACGTAGAAACGTCTGTCTTGCTTTCAGGCAGACAAGAAGTAAGAGATTGTTTAATCTCATTATCAAAACACTGACCTATGAAAGTGTCAGATAAGTCAAGGTCTGAATTGTCATTCTGAACGGCTTTCTTTGCCATAGCCCTAGTAACTGCACATGAAGGATAAAGATCAGGCATTTCCTGCTCAACTGGATCAATTGATTGATCTACTGAAGGAGTGTCAGTTACAATAGGATCTACCCTAACCTTGTCCCCTGCTAGATCATTGCCTAGTAACAAATGAACACCTTTAAAAGGTAATGAAGATGTCAAGCCCACAAAAACTGTCCCAGTAACCAAATCTGATTCTAAATGGATATTATGGAGAGGAACATTTTTAAATCCACACTCTACACCCTGAATAAGGACACTTGTCCCTGAAGAGGAATCTTCTGAAAAAGGCAGAACATCTGCTAAAATAAGAGATTGGGAAGCCCCTGTATCTCTTAAAATCTTAATAGGGGTAGGTGGGCATAAATCACCTAACAGTGAAACTGAACCTTCTGTTAAGAATGGCTCAAAAATCTCCATAGTAGAGTCAGACTTTGGCTGTTTGAACATAGAACTGTCATTTACTCTGACAAAAGAATTGGGTCTTGACCTTGAAGTAGTGAGCCCAGTCGGTTTGGCTGTCTCACGACGTTGTTGATTGCGTTTCAACCTGAAACATTCAGAAATAACATGTCCCGGTTTCTTGCAATAATTGCAAAGCTTTTCTGGCAAAGGGGACTGAGGTTTTGTGTCATTGGTTGGCTTTGATTTCGACACACTTGAACTATCAGGTGATCCAGAGTTTTCATTAGAATTCTGTGACCCTGATTTATCAAAAGAATTTGATGGCCCATATTTACCACCATAGTTTGGCTTAGAACTATCAAAACTGGACTTTGATTTATTTGAAAATATATTCTTGTGAGTCAATGCATATTCATCTGCCAACTTTGCAGCTTCTTCTAAAGTGTCAACTTTGCGTTCATCTATGTGAGTTTTTATATCAGAGTGAATGCAGTTTTTGAATTCTTCTACTAGCATAAGTTGTCTCAGACGTTCATGATCTTTGTCAATTTTCTTAGATGTGCACCACCTATCAAATAATTTTTCCTTTTCTCTTGCAAATTCTACATGAGTTTGCCCAGATTCTCTCCGGCAGTTCCTAAAACGTTGCCTGTAAGATTCCGGAACAAGCTCATACGCCTTAAGAATCAATTCTTTAACTAACTCATAGTCAGAAGTCTGAGCAACAGACAGAGAATTGTATGTTTTAGCAGCTTTGCCAACAAGAACAGTTGATAAAAGCAAAGTCCACTGCCCTTTGTCAACTTTCAGTTTATCAACAACTTTTTCAAATGAAACAAAATAGTCATCTACTGTCTTTTCTTGAAATGGTGGTATTGCTTTAAAATATTTTGTAACATCAGTACGTGCTGCCTCGGACTGACGTGCTCTTTCTTGAATTTCGAATTCCTTTATATGCGAATCTCTTTCAGCTTTTTCTCTTTCAAATGCTAACCTTTCTCTCTCTAATGAAAGTTCTTTTTCCTTTTGTTCTCTATTTAATGTTATCTTCTCTCTTTCTAATGCAAGTTCTCTTTCTTTTTGTTCTCTATTTAATGTTATCTTCTCTCTTTCTAATGCAAGTTCTCTTTCTTTTTGTTCTCTCAATAATTCCATTTCTAATTTTTTGTTTTCCAAATCAAATTGTAATTTTAATCTTAATTCATCTAACTTTGATTCATGTGAGGAGGATACGTCTTTTTTCAAAGCAAGATAAGACTCATCTACTATTTCTTCATCAATCAGAAAGTCAATCAAAATGTTCATAATTTCCTGCTTGCGCATAGAAGATTTAGCTTCAGCTACACCATAATGTTTTGTAAGATTGAGCAAGTCAGTCTTTTTAGCCAATGCTAACATCTCCTGGGAGGGAGAACTCTCGAAAGCTTCTATTTCAAAACTCATGATTACTTGCTGCTGACTACAAGAATTATGTATAAATCTATAAGAAATACTTTCAAAGGGTTAAATACGACAATTAAATTTGTGTGAAAAAAAAATGTTCATCCCGGACGAGCCCCCAAATTCTGTTACGACCAGGTATTCGAACAGAATGATCACCAACAGCAAGTATTACAAAAATATATTTTATTAAACAAACAATAACAAACAAGTGAAATTTACAATACCTTATATAGCTATATCTCCACACAATTTCAAAGTAAAATCCTAAATTGTCCACAGTTTGTCCAATATTTAAATGTTACAGTCCTCTGATCCTGAATTATCACTTTGAAATCACTGTCCGAAAGTCCAGAAGTTCCAATATAGAAAGCCAAAATAATCACAACACGTTTGTTGAATAATCTTCTTTTAGAAGTTATAAACTTATTAATTATATCCGTGAATGCCAACAACAACAGCTTCAGATATCCGATTATATATATTACCAGAGAAGCTTCTAGAACCTTCAGACAATTTCTCCATCAAATATACTTCCAGAATATACCAGCAAATCTATATTTATCATGCTAAATGATTACATAAAGCATAGGGTTTTTCCATGTCTAAATATAGAACAGCTTACGGTACATGTACATTCTAGAACAATCTTGAAAAATCAATAATAGCAAACAGCATATATGTTTAAATGCATATTGAAGAAACTTCTACAATGACTTAACCCTTTCTTAGCTACATTCTAGAAAGTTCTAGCAAGAGATCAAATATAATAGCATGTATGCATAACAATCATTTGATCAGGATCTTCTCTGTTTGCTTTTTGGTCAGAAATAATCTAATGAATCACAAAGGCTGACAAAGTGAAAAGTGCAGATCCTAATCAGATGGCACAAATGTGCTGGCTGATCTTGATCTACATTTTTGGCTGTATCAATGAAGTAACTGGTTAAATTATACATGTAATTGAAGTTTCTTTTGACTTGTGTATATAAACACAGTGGAAAATGAACACAAATTATTCAAATGCTGCATAATATTAACAGTTTATTCAGTGCATATTTTATGTAATTCTCACCTTTTTCAGTTAGTTTAACAAGTGAATTTTTTATTATTCAATAGTCCAAAAACACTTTTAATCCAGTGAAATGTCAACACTAGTAAAAATCACTCTCAAACTTTCTGTTTTACTAACTTTATAATCCCGGTCAAAGCAAGCTGTTACTGTAATGTACCAAATCCTTCCTAAATTTTCAAATAAAGCTTGGATTTTATTGGTGTATGCAATGTATCCATGGCAAGATAATCTTGGATTTCTGGAAATTATGTAATCCCAGATTGCACCTTCCAGGGTGAAATGGTCAACAGGTCATACAGGTCAGAGACCACTAAATAGTTTCCCATAAACTTACATTATAAGATTTGGTCCTCCTGTGATTTTATTTACACGACTTGTTCCAAAACTACCCCAGATTTGCATAGTGGCACTCTTGTGAAATGCAAAAATGACCAAGAATTGGTGCCTTCACCGACTCATTCTCTCAGCATTTTAAACCGAAAGTAACCACCCCCAGAATGTAAACAAATCTCTAACCCAAAATAAGGAAAGTACCAACTTCTTTAAAGTGACACAAATCACCTTTCAAACAGTGTTTTAAATAATCATTTTTATTTTAATGTATATAATTAAAGTCATTTTACATTTTTGAAAACAAAAAATTATTTCTATTCTCTATAGTTTTGGCCAATGAATCTTTGAAAATAAATTAAGCCCGAATCGTCCCTAGACAAAATTGTCCAATCCGCACCAGGCTTTTATATTTAGTGTACTCTGACCTACACCTTTCTACAGCATAAAGCTTTACTAATGATATAGAGGCTACATTCGCAAAATTTTTCTAAGTCTTTTCCGTCTTATTCCAGCATGAAAACTACTAAAAATATTACTAAGTACAGAATTCCGGGACTTCCGTGGAGTTTTGGCTTAAGGTTTCCGGGGTTTCCAGCCCTGATTCCATGAATTTCTGCACTGGGGCTGGAATTTTTTTCCACATTATATGATTTTTCGCGGAAACCAATGTATTTTCCGCACTTTTCTGGATGTAATTCGAGTCACATTTCCACCCTTAGCATGGAAAATGTACAGCCGGGCTGTTACTAAAGTAGAATTTTCTTGTCAGGGTTGTAACTATGTTAGGAATAGAGTTATTTCAAAATAACATGGCAGAAATTTTCACCATGACAAGGTGGTGAGTCGTGTACCATGTCCATGCCTGTAGGTCCAAGGTCAAGGTCACTGTTACTAAAAATAGAATTTCCTTGTCCGGGCTATAACTGTTTTGAATGGAGGGTCCCATCATTGCACTTTAGTGTCTGAAAACAATGCGTAGCGGGGGCATCCGTGTCCTATGGACACATTTCTAGTTCTATCATACATTATAAAGCATAGGCAAACATTTCAACTTTTGTTTCCAGCAGACAGCAAAATATAATTATATATTCATGCATCAACTTTGTCTTTTAACACTTTTTAAACACCTTACTTCTTTTTCAGGGCAACAAGAAAAAGAACTTGTAGTGTTTTATGAATGGATATGGAAACTTATATTTCGACACACCACTCAAAAAGAAATCCATTACGACTAAACATCTTGCAACTGTCTAGATGGACTGTGTTGTACAACAGATTTGATTATTATCAAAATATATAGTGAATGTCGCTATGCAGACTTATGATGTGGAAAGTATTTTGTTTGAATCTTGAGAAAGTGAAAGACATTGAAATTAACAATGCATTCTTGAAGATATTGGATAAAATATTAAAACTTTATGAAGTTGTCAAGAATATTTCCACAAGCCAGCAGCCAGTGGAGCCTTGTACGTCGAACAGTCTAAAGTGTTATTATTATGCAAACATCAAGGCATATTCCAGCAAGAAACTACTTAATTTAAGCTATTGATTGAAGACTCCTCTGAAGAATACTACTTCCCAAGCAGGACAGAAACCTCACAGTCTTTCATTGATACCTAGTTGCCAGCAAAAATAAAGCAAGAATTCTGTCTCAAGCAAAAATTATGTGTTTCACATGTCAGTCAGCACTTTCCTGTAATGTCTCCTTGCCAAAGCATCCAGCAGCCACAGAACTAAATAATTCAACTGTTGAGCCGGCATCCAGAGATCCAGATTTGCGAAAGAAGCAGAAAAGTCTGCATCCAATGGCAACCAGCAGTTAATGAATCATCTTTAAAACATTTTAAAGACACTAAACTAAATAGCTGATACACATAATTAATTTAACTTGAATTTATCTAATTAAATCTCATAAAGAAAACGGGGCTGCTCTTTTACTGTTTACCCGTGTATTACATAAATATTAACATCCATTATTTTGTCTCAAAATAGTTTGGGGGATCATCTAGTCATTGCCAAGAGTTGTTTAACTCTTTACTCCATATATACGCATTTTTACGCATGTGCGACCAGTGTAGATCCAGATCAGCACATCTGTGTGCATCTTATCAGGATCTGCACTGGTCGCATTCTGGTCAGAAATAACCTAATGAATCAAAAAGCGAACAGTTTAGATCCTGATCAGACAGTACGGATGTGCTGGCTGATCTGGATCTAAACTGTTTGCCCAAGCAATAAAGGTGTATCTATGGAGGAAAGGGTTAACCCTATGCATTTACTTCATAGATACAACTTTGCATTATGTACTTTCAATGTTTTTTAGCTTGATTATTCAAAGAATAGGACTGTGACTCTCTAGGCAACCTGCAATGCTATAAGCAAGGTATTTCTGATATGATGACATGTACTTCTCTGTTGTTTTTGTGATATTAAATTTTTTTTTCTAACTACTGTTTGTATTGTTATTTTCTATATCAAGATTGAATATGAAACAAATCTAAATCTATATGTAATCCTGATGTTTTTACATAAAAATGGGATTTAACCTTTTACTCCATAGATACGCCTTTGTTGCATGAACCAACATAGTAGATCACTATCAACGAGCACATTTGATTCGGATCAACACTGTTCGCATTACTTAGTTTATTTCTAATCAAGATGTGACCAGTGCAGATCCAGATCCAACCACAAATATGTGCAGGCTGATCTGGATCAACACTGCAAACTCTTTTAAGCCTGTATACCAGTATGTGAAGTAAATGGTTAAACATAGTTGTGTAATGTATAATTTACAGTAAGACTGCATGATCTGGTCTTATTTAAAAAGGTTCTTTTTTCCTTTTGCCAAAGACAAATAATGATAATGGGGATACCACGGTTAACATCATCTCACTTTGATCACTATTATTTGGTGCACCAGTGAATCTTTACAGCCTTAAAGCCATAATATTTTTTAACTATTCCACTCACTTTGTCGTCTGCATTTTGCTCTAGTCAAAGACACAGATTCGCATCGCTCTTTAACTGATCTAGTAAATCTCATTTTGATATGTGGACTGGACGAGAATTACTTCACGTAACAAATCGCTATTTTCACTTGATATAAGCCACCATATTGTAGCTGATAATTACGTGTTGACTGGATTTTAATCATGTTTACATCACTTTTAATCGATCTTCATGTTATTATGTTATTTTGATATACTTCCTGAACACATTGACTAAATTATCACATCTTTTTAAGGCCCTTATGTGATCGGCATTTCAAATTTGTATGTTTGCTTTCTGCAGGCTAAGGCACTTTGAACGGTTGCATGGTGCAATTTTGGTGATTTTGATTGTTATATCAATAAGTAAATAGTGAACCTGAGTTTAATGATAAAGAATATGCATCTTTCTTTAAATTAATGCAATTCAAATTTGTATTTAACATTCATTAAAAAAGCTTTAATGATAGACAAAATTGATGAAGGCTTTCGGTATCAAAAAAGGCGATCTTGTGATTCAAGATAACGCAGGCCGCGTGCATAGGCGAGAAAATGCGATGATGCATATCTACTTACATATAATATAGGTCTTTGTTGTAGTAAGTGTACATTAGATTTTTAAAATGAGCACTCTAAATATTATAGTTATATAATAATAATAGACAGACGCCCATATGATCTGCTAAGGACGTCTTTAAATAAACACAAAAACACATACACACACACACACACACTAGTAAGTGTAAAAAAAACAACCTTTTATTATATATACTGAAAAGCCAATTCACATGCAGCAAATTTGTGCCCATCTTACATAAACCTGAACATAATTCAGGAAAGAAATAAAAACAAGGAATTAACAGATTATATCTAGTGGCCATCAGTGTAGATCCACATCAGCCTGCACATCTGTGCCATCTGTTAAGAATCCACACTGATTCATTCTTGGTCAGAAAAAACCTTATGGGACGAGAAGCGACTAGTTTATATCCTATGATAAACCACAGCGATCTGCGCACCACAGATCCAGATCTGCCTGTACATTCATGAAGTCAGGAAGTCTTATTGGTCAGTTATAAACTTATGTGTAGACATGGCCTTGTCAAGAATAATCTTATAAATCTAGAAGCATTGAATGAAACCCCAATCAGACTCAATGATGTGTCAGTGTAGATCTAGATTAGCATGCACATCCATGCCGACTGATAAGGATCCTCGTACTGTTCTATTTTTTGTTCAAAAATAACCTTTGTGACAAGAAAGCGACTAGTTTATTTCCTAGCTCATCAAGCAACACAGATGGGAGTCCAATGTAGATCCAGGTCTGCCTGTGCTTTGTGCAGTCTGATCAGAATTTACACGATCCATTTATTGATTGGTCAGGAATAAAACTTTATAAATCTAGACAAATCTTGGTCAAGAATAATCTTGTGAATTTTTAAAAAGCATCTAGAAAAGCCCCGATCAATCTCATTGCAGCTAGTGTAGATCCAGATCAGCATGCACATACATGCTGTCTGATAAGGATCCACATACTGCTCCATTTTTTTGGCTAGAAATAACGCAATGAGATGAAATGCGACTATTGTGCATACCCTAGCTGACCAAGCTGCAAGGAAGTCAAAAACATGTCGTAGATCCAGATCATTCTGTACTTTAGTGCTGTCTGATCAGAATTTGCACCATCCACATTTAGTCAAGAATAACCTTATTAAACTAGAGAGGGCTTGCATAGATCCTGATAAGACCGATGTGTTTGTTGTCTTGATCACTTTCAGGTCAAAATTAACCTTAATATATTGAGCGAATGGTGCAGGATGTGTCGAATCTCCGCAAAATTCATCCGATTTAAAAATGTCGGGTACCAATTAAGTTCTGTAAATTAAATCTTAACCTTCTTCTCCAGTATTAACTGATTTTCGGGGAATAGACTTTACTAGTAATAATAATCATTAGGGATATAATCAACAAAATCATTTCAATCTTGAACTCTGTACGTTTCGGCCTACGACCTGTTCAAAACAAAATACAGATTGCCTTATATGCAAGTGTTATTTTCGTAGACTTGTTTCGGTTTTCATATTAGATATGACAAATAAACAGTAGACATTCATTGAGAAATAGCAATTGTTTGGATGTATTCGAGAAATGGCCATTATTAAGTTTTGTTTTGATGAATTAACGCTTCACGGTGCGCATGCGTATTGAGATCTCACGGTTTCACGGTGCGCATGCGCAATGACATGAGCGGTTTCACGGTGCGCATGCGCTGTAGTATCACGGTTCACGGTCCACGCTTCACGTTACACGCTGCGCGAGCGTTATCGTTCGTCGCAAGGTTTCTCACGCAAAATCGGGGAACCGAATCGCAGGCTTAGCTGTATTGAGCGACTCCTTCAACGTACAAAACAAGTATATACACAACAACAAACGTTGACGTCATGAATGTCACATACTTTTGCGTGGCGCGCAAGTTTACGTTACGTTATAGTATTCTCAACAACTGTTTCCAAAAATTCCACAGATTTGCATAGTGGACAATGCAAAACTGACCAGAAATCAAGGTCTTCACCACCTTTCTCAGCATTTTGAACCAGAGGTGATCAACTCCGGAATGTTTACAAATCTTCAATCCAAGATAAGTATATTATTAACTTCTTTAAAGTGCATCAAATCACATTTCAAAAAGTGTTTTTAATTGAAAGTATCTATTTATAGTCATTTTACATTTTGAATACAAAATATTGGTTTTTCGTTATTGGTTTGGCCAATTAAACTTTGAAAATAAAGTAAGCCCGATTCTGCCTTAGACAAAATTTCCAATCTGCACCAGGCTTATCTATATACTGTTCTCTGACCTTATATCCCTACAACCATCGTGAAAACAAAGAGGAATACATAACGATAAGCTGTTGATGTGTAAATTACTACGCATACAGATCACTGGCTGAAATACCTTGTTGCAGAAGTGATTTTAAACTGCACATGTATTTTAATTACATCTGGGTTTCAGCGGTAAAACTTGAAAAGGTTTTCTTTTTTTTGATACCGATAACTCTTTAATTTTTCTTTCTGTTATGCACATATCACTTTCATTAAACCGTGTTTAAAATTTTTTTTTCTGTTATGTAAAGATTACGTTAATTGACATCTTCAACATCATTACAAACGAATGAAATATGCATATCAGGAATCGAAACACTCAGAAAACACAGCCTTCCTACTCGGCAAAAAAAGAAAGAAAGAGGGAAGGAGGAAAGGAGAGCATGTGTTTAAAAACAATATCAATTTTAATTAAGACACCACAAACAATTAACGAAAAAGATAACCCTTTGGATTACCGCCTTGGAACGGACAGTGCCACTGGCGGTTTAAACCAGGTTCTTGGGTGCATTAACCTCACACTTGCCCCGATAGGTTCTCATATTAACAAAAATTAACGTTGTCGTGGGAAAATAAATTCAACCCACCCATCAGCTCAACAATGATTCATGCAAAAGCAAACACACATTTTAAACATAAGAAGCTAATAACATTGCAAAGCCAAAGGGGCGGGTACTCAATGACCTTACCTAGACCAGAGCTCCTGGAGTCAAATCAGCATGAACACGATGGCAGGGATAAAAACAAGAATTAAGATACAAGCTCTAGAAATGCGAGCAAGCTGTGAAATATAAACCATGTAAGTTGTAGCACGTGGGACATCATCAACATCTTAAAACGGATAACTGACATTACAAAATCAAAAAAATATTTTATCATAAATTTTAGTAGTGACGACACCATTTTCAATGGAAATATTTCAATCAAGAATGTTAGCTTGGCTCTTTTAATTGTTTAATTATTTAGCTTAAGTTCATCAGTTTGTGTTGACCCACGATGGAAAATGGTTATTATCTATAATATCGTCAAATCGTCAAAGTACGTGGAGGTGTTGTTTAATTCTGTAATGATGTCATCTGGATGTTCAGCAGAAAGATATAAAATATGGTCTATTTTATTAAAACAGATTAGCAACAAATTGTTCGCAATCAGTACTTAAAGAGGTACCTATTACTTGTTTATAAATAAAGGTATTAAAACTAACACAAATATTATCCAGTAAAATTCAAAAATCAGTTTCTGAGGATATGTTTAATAAAAAGTTAACGATAGACGGTTGTTGAACGACGAACGTCGATTTCACAAGACATAAAACCACTAGAGCCTAAAAATGTTAAGGATCGCATATAGTAAAAGACATACATATATGCTACTTCAAATTAAGTTTGAAACGTGCCAACGAGTGTAGTAGCTGGTAATGTCAAAACCTATTTACAAAACGTTTCAGTATGAAAGTTTAATCACTATGATCTTTCAAACTTAAATTAAAATCGTATCTTAAATAAAATAAAACACAACTAATCAATTAAATATATGTTTTCTTTTGTAATTTTACATCGACAATGTTCTTTGTCCAGATACACTCATGTCATGATAGTGTTTATTGTTCAGGCGATGCAACAATAATGACGTTTATTTTTAAAAAACAATACGCTGTAATAGAACTAGCGTTTACATGTATACGTTAATGACGTACATTACCTTTAATGCGACATGTTGGAGTGCTTGTCCATGTACCATTGGTTTGACATGTAACCACGGCGTCCCCAATAATGTCAAATCCAACAGGGCATGTAATATTGACAACGGTACCATTCGATGTGATTGTTGTGTTTCTTATACCATTGTCTGGTGTAAGATCTCCACAATCTAATATTAATTTGAAGAAAATTACCTATAAATTTTACACATATTATAATGAAATATTATTTGTGTACTAAAACAAAATTCACTGAGCAAATATTAATTAGAGTCATGCAATCATACAACATATATTTGCAAGGCACATGGAACGGCTTGTATTTTAATGCCAGATATGCTATCACTAGGACTTACCTATGTACGTACACGTAGTTAGACTCGTCCACGTTCCATTGCTTTGGCAGGTAAGGACACCATTGCCACTTAGCCTGTAGCCGTCATAACAGGTAATTTTGACTACAGTTCCAACATTTGTACTGGTGCTGTTTAAAAAGGCGTTAGCTGGTACTGGGCTTCCACAGTCTAAGAAAAATGAAGCATTTATGTGTTGTTGTTTTTTTTTAAATTATTTATAATTTGTGCGATAAATTTATGCCATAGAGAAAGGAATTTTTAGAGGTACAACAAAATGCAGCTTCTTAAAAAACCTATTCTACGTTTCTATTTTCTAAATATTGTAATTTGATACCATTATCTAATGGTATAGACAAGTAATTAGTTATCCTTATATTCTCTTGTAGATACTTTTGAGTTATCTCCACTGAAGTCATTGAAGAATGTTCTCTGTTCACTACTCTTTTTGCAATGTCAATGGACATTCACTATAAAAATATTCATACTTATAACTACAACTGCTGCCGTACAGATATTTCCAATAACTACGAACAATTTGAGTTTATGTGATTTGTTTGGGGTTTTTTTTGAAGCTTAAAAGAACCTAGAAGCTCGATTTGTTTCTTTTATCCCTGTCATCGTGTTCTTGCTGATTTTACTCCAGGAGCTCTGGTCTCGGTAAGATCATTGAGTACCTGCCCCTTCGGCTTTGCAATGCTCTTAACTTCTTATGTTTTATATGTTTGTGTGCTTTTGCATGCAACATTGTTAAGCCGATAAGTGGGTTGGAGTTTTTTCACCAAGACAACTTGTACTTGAACCTGTTGGGGCAAGTGTGAGGTTGGTGCACCCTAGAACCTGGTTAAAACCCCAAATCAAATTGCCACTGACCGTTCCAAGGCGGTAACCCCTCGGGTTCTCATTTTTGTTTATTGTTAGTGGTGTCTTTTTTGAAACTGATCATTTTATTAACCATGCTCTCTCCCCCTCTCTTCTTCTTGACTGTGTGGGGAGGCTGTTTTTTCTGAATGTGGCGATTCCTGATATGCATATTTCACCTTTTTAGAAGTGTTATCGTTGCTGGAAAATAGCAAGTATGCGAAAATTTCAAGTTGGTTAAATTATTTACGTGAATAAACACAATAAATATTCAGTTCCAGCTGATTGTTTAAACCGTATATCAAATATTTGCGCAGAAGAACATTAAACATTATCTGTGATTGTTGTGGTTTTTCCAAACCCTTTTCATCCACGACAAAATTGTTACATGGTCCAATTACTGTTTACAGATTTACAGGTTCTTCACATTTACAAACAACCTTAGTGGGTCTGATTGTTATCCGTTTAATTTATCTTGACATAATCTCATAAACTATGGAAGTGTATGGTCAAAGGTCATTTAAATTAATATTTATTCTTTAACTATTGGTTCATTTTATAGTTCGATTTTGGCCCGTGAGTTGTGACTTTGCAGATATGTCTACTGTTATATTCCTGAACATGTTAATTATGTTTTCTATATCGTTATCATTTATGATAGTTGTTCTCTGGTACTTGGCTTCCACAGTTTAAGGAAAACCTGTTTGTATAAACCTCAAAATATTATAATCAATTTACTCGGAAGCTAAGCCGTTGGCCTTTAGTACAATTGATTTATGCTGGTGATCATTTGTTCGAATCATAATAAATCGTATATGTTTATCTAATAATTAGGCTCGTTAGAGTTAATATAGTAAAAAAGGATGAATTTAGTAATAATGTGATTAATCGGCGCGTTAAACGATCTTAGATTATATATTAGGAAATCGACAGTTAACATTAAATATGAAATACTGTATAAATAAAAATGGTACGATTTGTGGGAAACTGTTAATGTGTTTAAAATTTTTCTTATGATTTGCAAATTTAAAATTATTATAATGATTGAAATTTTGGCCAAAAATTAATTCAAAAGCTAACGTAAATACAACATTGTCAAGTAGATAATTCACCTAGGTTACTTTAACTTGCTTGTTCGTCTAAGAACATGTAGGGGGATGTGTGAGGTTGCGGCACGCTAGAATCTTATTTAAATTCAAATTGGCACTATACTTTGGCACTGACTGTTTAAAAGGGAGAAAACACCCAGAATCCCAATTTAGTAAAATGTTCGTGAAGATCGGTTTGAAACTGATCTAAATTAAATAAAAACGCATGCTTTCTTTTTTACTCGTTTGTTGCCACTGACCGTTCCAATGCGGTAACCCCTCGAGTTCTCAATTTCGTTAAATGTTTGTGGCGTGTATTTAAAACTAATTATTGCATAATAATGATCTCATGATTTCTACTTTTGTTGACACTGACCGTTCCAAAGCGGTAACCCCTCGGGTTCTCACTTTTGTTAATTGTTTGTGGCTTGTATTTTGAACTAACTATTGCATAACCATGATCTTCTCATCTCTACTTTTTGGCTGTGTGGGTAGGCTGTGTTTGCTGGATAAAGCCATTCCTGATATGCATATGTCGCTTATCTATACATTCTGGCTGTGTGGTGAGGCGGTATTTTCTGAATGTGATTTTTCCCGATATGCCTATTTTATTATTTAATTTTAGAAAATGTCTGACAATTCATCTTGTGTTCATATATCAATATCATATTCAAGTGCGTCTGGCTATACCAACAAATATATTTTCGGTAGAATATAAGCTGGTGTATTTGTAAAAAATGAGTTATTTTAACAGAAGGCTGGTTTTTTTAAACATTTCAGAAATTGAAGTTGTAATCAATCCTACCTGTACAAACAACAGACACATCATCCGAGTGCTGACAATTGTCACGTGTATTGTAATTACAGTTATTCATATGAGCCGCAGTGTCTCCACACTTCAATTCATCCACAAAGATTGGCCCTGATCCTTCGCCAAAATAAGCACCAGCTATAAAGGTTTTCGCAGGACTGAAAAAGATTGGTAAAATGGTTAATAATATACCACAAGAAAACAGCTCCTTAAGTAGAGTTTTAAATTTATCGACATTAAAATAGTTTGTAGCTTCAGTATCACAGAAGCGCGGTTTTTGGCGTGTGGCGGCTGTAAAAACTCCCCCAATATTTTTCCAATCCTGATGTTATTTATTACGTTTTCTCGAAAGTCGTTGGGTACGATTATTAAATATCTAATTACAGTATGCTTAAAATAATCCACTTGGTTTTCAAACCATGTTTATCGGCCTGTTTTATATGGATGGTTTCAATATCCAAGTCAGTAAAGCATAGGATATTGTTCATTACCCAACGGATATGCCTTCTGCTTTTGATGTTTGCCTTTTGCGTTGTCCGTTCTACGGTCTCAGATCCCCTTTCCTAATTATATTTTGTACAGTTCTGCCCGATGAATTCCTCTTTAGCGCAGATCCATTCGTTTATCTAGGGACCATACGCCGCTGATCATGGAATGGTATTTATTCGAAAATTGCGCATTCATGCGAGGTTCCATGTTCACCGTCATATTTACATTGTTTACAATGGATCAAAATTGGAACTTTTTTCTGGTATAATATTTGAATAAATGTTGCGCTCATTCTAGGGTTAGGCGGCGATGGCAGTAATAAGCATTTTTGTTACTGCCTTTGAACACGCTCAATAAAGAAGTCCATTTGAGTTTGTTTAATATACATGTACATGTACGTCGTGTTCGGACTCTTGTCAAAATTCCGTTTTCATGTATTAAAAAACATTTGTGCAAGGTGTTCAAATAGTTATTAATATTTACCTGAATCCGATCAATGACATGCGACATACAGTGTCAGCTTTTTTTCATTCGGAACGAGTGATCACATACGGTTCCCCAAGTGTCAAGTGTCTTCAATTCTACTCGAACCCATTCATTTATCTGGGGACCTAACTACGCCATTGTATCAATCATACAAATACCGCGTTGACCGCTCCATGTTCACCGTCATAATCAAACCGAGCTTACAATATTCTAATATTTATCGTGTTCGGTGGTTTTCATATATTATAAACAGTTTTATAAAGTGTCAAAAAAGTTGTAAATATTTACGGATATCCGATCATGCGGCATATAGTATCTGCCTCTTTCATTCCGAACGAGTGATCACAAACGGTTCCCCAAGTATCAAGTGTCTTCAGTTCTACTCGTCCACTACTAGCGTTAACACCATCAGCTAGGCGAATTCCGGTAACATTCAGAGGATAGCCTTTGAAATATAAAATGTGTTTCTGAATCACATAAATCCATGGCATTTATCTTGTTACAGAAATAAAGATTTGAAGTATTTTTCTCGACATGGCCATTCTCCTGATTTGCATATTTCGCTTTATAAAAAAAATAAATATGCTGTTATAGTATTAACAAAATATGACAAAACTAGACAAAAAAGTCTTTGAGTTATTAGGAAGACATTTGGCAATTATATACTTTACACGGCAACAGTATACATGTATCAACCATGTAGTTTTATTTATGCTAAACAATTATTGTTTACATAGTATTACGTTTATACATTACAAAAATGCTGTTAAATACAGACAAATGACACAGTCTACTGTCAAACTTACGCATTTACCTACATATTACAAGATTATATTATAAAGTCCTTAAATGAAAAAATCCACTAACGTATACGAATGGAGAAATATTTGTATATGAATAAAAGCACTAACTATATTCCTTGCATTGTCCTTCAATGAACCATTTCCCTGTGACGTTGTTACACTTCATTTTCAGTATCCCCACGTATGTTTTGTAGTAGGAACAATCTGCGTAAAGTTCCGATCCATTGTATTGAAAATAGTCCACGTCCCAGGCCGACAAATCCGGCTGTCCGCAAGCTTAAACAAATTATATGAACATTGACAATTGAAAATTTATATAGATAGAGCTCTGTCACATAGGTGAATAATACCGTTTTGGAAAGCTTAGAGTAAACTTGATATAGTAATGTTTATGCAGACATAGTTTGAATGACTATATTAGAAAAAGAAATTAAATTAGTATTTGCCTCGCACAAGAATTAAAATTTTGAAACATATCGGACCGGGTAAAGATACTAAAGCAATACTAAGTTAAAATATAGTTATCGTTTCCAGGAAATAAATGAATGAAACAAATACATACCACTGCACGATATCGATATGTCTCTGTCATGACTACATGAATTTAAGAACAGGTAATTGCAATCAGCTAGTTTAGCAGTGTAACTGTTACAGAAAATCTGCTCGGTGTAAATTGGACCACTTCCTGCGCCATTCGCTGCACCAGTATTGTATTTGACAGCCCTGCAGAAAATTAAGATCTCAATTATGATAAGAATAAGGTTAACATGTAGTTTATTCTAATATTGTAAACATTTCACGTGTTTCTGTCTTTCTACCTTTCTGGCGCTGTAAAAGATCAAATTAATGAAACAAGTTTAGAAATGCGCAAAATTAAAAACTAGAATGTGTCCTCGGACAATGATGCACCAACTGCTACAACAACATTTGTAATAAAAAGCAATAAATCTGGTTAAAAATGGCCAAAGTACAAATCTTTTCTTTACGATCATCTGCATCTGTGCAAGTTGGAAAGAAATCCGCCCGATAGTGTATGCACGATTTCGAGCATGTACGGACGGACAGACCGACGGCCGAGTGCAACTCTGTGACTCCCTCTTCCTATCTATGTTCACCTCACATTTTCAAAACTAAACGTCATTCCCTTCAAACATTATGTTTTAACAGGAAAGAACAGAAATGAATATTTTTGGTATTCTTTCTATAAATTTGCTCATTACTCAGTTAACTGGATGATTGCTTATCACTTCAATTAGGTATTCGATTTTTAAGTTTTTCATTTCATTTCGTCTGTGAAATAAATACCGAGTCCTCCATTATAGTTAAATTTAACATGATTGTGAAAATATTTGCCACGAGCAAGACCTGATTTTGTGTTCCTCAAGCATATGTTATAATTCATTTTATTATTTTATTCTTTCAAGTGAAAAATCCGTCGCAAAAACGATACCTTAAATTAATTTCTTGACAAAATAGGTGTGCAGCTAAAATATCGAACTTCTGGTCACAAATTGTTCCCCACAGGCCATTAACTCTCAGTTCGGCTCTACCGTCATACGGCCCTGTTCCATTTACTAGACGAACTTCGGTGATGTTTAACTTGGGTCCTGTAAATAGCATAGCACATACTTAGTAAAACGCATTTATTAATTCAAAACCGTTGAAAATACATAACATACATGTACATTCTGCACTTTTTCTTGCATTAAGAAGACGTTTCCTCATATATATCTCAGATATTAGGTTAATTGACCGGGCCGAATATCCGAACATTCAAATGCTCTTCCAGAAGACTGTTGCAATAAAATTACTAAACTCGTCCGTAATAAAAGGTAAATATACCGGGCCGAAGACAAATTTTTAGTAATTCAATACAGCACTAAAATACACAAACTTATATTTATTGTTGAGCAGAGAAAGTGTCTATTTTAACACTTTCATTTCGAAATCGAAACATTTAATTTGCGGCGTTACTACAAAAATGGCCCTTAAAACTGGGTTAATGTGCATATTTTTAAAGGTTTAACTTGTGGCGCTGAGCAACACGATAAGTTAATACTAGTTTCTAAGATAAAACATTAAAACACAAGGATTTGATCGATTATTTGTTGCGATAATTTCTAAAGTTACGAAGAACATTTAGATCGTTTCGAGTTAGCATAGGTTCCAAACAATTCCACTTAACAAACCAAATGTTTTACACCCTCAGAACGCAATAAAATATCAGTTCTATTCTTTAATAATATTTCTTGTGAATAGAAACAAACGAAACTTAATACTTACCATAGCATGTAACAGACACATCTTTATCATGGGTACAATTATAAACGTTTCCGACGGAATATGTGCAGTTATTGATGTGAGTGTATGATGTACTGTAACAATTAAGTCTGTCAATGTATATCGGTCCTGTTCCTTTTCCGTAATATGCACTGTAGCGGTATTGGTAGAAGGACCTTTTGAACAATACAAAAACGTGTGCGTTTTTGATATAACGATAATTCCGGTTTGGAATTGAAGATTAATGCATACAATTATAATTAAAGAAGTAAAACAAAACGCAACAAAAATTGTGAAAAATAACTAAAATAACATAATTTCTGGGTTTTCGATATTTATTTAAATGATTTTTTCATCAAATTTAAATTTATTGTTATTATTACAATGCAATAAAGTGTTTTCTATACTTAATTGAATTGTGGTCCGGTCGATTGGACCTACTTATTGCAATACTTATGAGAAGCATTTGTTGATAACATTTTTGTAAATCAACGGAAATCGTACTACTGGCATCATTCGGGTAAAAAAGAAGAATCTTAAATTTGCTTGCATTGCAGATGAAAAATCCAATTCCTCGAGAAAACTGTAGTTTTGTTATAACCTCGGTACAATATGTTCAAACTAAAATATTTTTGAATATGAAGTTTGGTTAAGAATTCCCTTGACTTGATGTTGGTGATGTTGTGGTAATATAGTCTGGGATATCGTTATGTCAGCATATTTCAGTAATACGGTGCAGTAACAAACTCGTAAACTTTGATGTTCTTAATTTAAATAGCGACAATTTTTCTAAACTCTTGGTTTATGGTAATGGTAGCCATTGCTAGGTATAAGCAAATATTCGAAGTAGAGTTTCATTTGTCAATGGAAGTATTCTTGTAAGAATAAAGTAATATTGAGGTTAGAAGTTAAAGAACAAGGACTCATTGCATACAATGAGACAGATTTCTTCTGTTATTTTAGTTCATTCTAAGGATTCGCACCGATCACTATCTCTTTGTCGATCATGCTTATGCTAAGACTTTTTAACCTGAATTTTTTTATTTAACACTTGACATTTTTGGAGACATTTTTAAAGATGATAACTTCACATTTTTGCATTCAGAAATTTTTAAGAGAGAGTCGGGAGATTACTCGGATTTGACTGAATAATTTAAATACAAAGAATTAATCGTTTTGAATTGAATAAATTGAAATAGATCTAATAGAATGATATGTTTTAAACAAGAATAAAAGCTGTATTAAAATGAACAATGTACTTTTTTTGAAAAATAAATCCACTATACGATCACGAGTTTGTCGAACGGCTGTAAGGTAACACATTAATTTGGTGGTTTAGCTAATTAAAACTTTTACAAAGCAATGCCTACTAATATGATACTGACAATGTCGTCAGTAAAACTTAATTAAAATGCTTTCATGTTGATTGGTTGAATTTAAAAGTCAATGTGATACTCACCCAAATCCAAGCATACGGCAAACTGGAACTCCTGGGTAATTATAGAAAAAGTCATGACATATGGTTCCCCATGTGTTATTAACCATTACTTCTATTCGACCACTGTATTGAGAGGTTGATCCAGCCAACCGTATGTCAGTGATATTTAGATGGTAACCTTTAAAACATAAGCTTCATTATTTTGCATAATTTAATGCTAAACTTTATCATATTCACAAACCACAAAACCACAATTAAGGAAGCGTTCTTCCAAACTGTGCTGAAAAGACAACCCATCTGTTCACCAACTGTAAACTAGATGAAAAGGTAACTTTGAAAGTACCGAACACGACAAAAATGAAAATATTGCAGGCTCGGTTTGATTGAACCTGTTCATGGGCAGTCATGGATCACATCATATGTTTAATGTAAACCACTTGTTATGTTTATAAGGTCAGTGGTTAAAGAAAGTCAATTTTATAACTAATTGGTGTTTAACTGAAGTGTACACCGAATGGGGCGTTGTTTACTCCAGACTAACTGAAAGACTGTACTGGTTTAAATTTTTCTGGTTTAAAATGCAAGAAAAACCTTATTTATAAATAATACATAAGATGCTAAACTTACTTACACCATGATTAGGAATAATGAATTTCCACAAAAGCGATAGGTTTTATCTTAAGAAGACTGTAAGTTTCTGTTAGTATATAAACTCTCGAAAAAGAACTTTAAGCTCGAGCAGTTTCCTTTTTCCTGCCACTGTGTTACTGTTGACTACACTCCATGTGCCCTGGTCTCAGTAAGGTCATTCGGGCCTTCAATGTTTCGCTCAGAAATGCAATATGGTTATGCTTTAGATCTATACGTTTGTGCGATTTGTCATGCATCGTTATCGAAATGATCGTCACGTTGGAGTTGATTAAGCCACTTTCCGATCCAAAGCAGTATTATCATCAGTTATTCATGTTCGTTAGTTTTTTGTTGTGGACGTTGTTTTTTCAATTGATCATATACATGTAAGTCTTCTTTATTCCTATGTGCATTGTTGGCTGTGAGGAATGTTTGTTTTTATTGATTGTGGCTTTTCCTGATACTTCTGTCATATATTTCACCCATATGTAGTATCCAAAGAGAACTGAGCGTGACCTTTTTGACTAGCTATTTTTAGTTTTCCGATTCCTGTGTAAGCTACAATTTTAATTTTTTTTTTAATTAAATTTCATATGGTTTTCCAATTTTTTCTTGGCATGGACATTTTTGTTCTGCACAATATCTTAACCTTTTTTTACGTGCCTGTGCATTTAACAGCGACCTGGTCCCAGTATGTGCAGGTGTTGTTGACCTCGTATGTGCATTCATTAATATGAGATTCGACCCCTGTGCAGTCCAAATTGTCAACAAATGTTGGTGTTTTGTCTATTCCATACTCTCTGTTTGTGTTGACGATGCTGTTTACGGAGTATGAAGCATACCTAGTCATTGCAAAAAACACAAAAAAACGTAGAATTTCTTTATTCTGAATATTTAACATGTAAGAACTACTGGAATTTTGAAAGAATCTTATGACAATCATTTCAAGTTCTCATCTCATATGTTGTAGGTATTCCCTAGGGGTTTGCGCCTTGGAACTGTCCGTGGCAAAACAATCTGCCACATGGGATTTAAACTAGGTCCTTGGATGCACGGACCTCAAAATCACCCCAACAGGCTCCCGTATCAACCAACAAGTACAAGTTGTTTAATTGAAATAACTCCAACATAACGTCGACACTGATGCTTGTAAAAGCACACAGACATAAATATTATAAGAAGTTTTGTAGACTTGTTTAGCAATAGGTCAGGTACTCAATTAGTCCATTGAAGAGTTATATGAGTTCATTTAAGACATAAAAGTTATGAGTTTATAAATATTAGTCTGCCTACACAAGACACAGATGGCAGATGCCCCCTCTTCTGCATACGAATCACATTTTGTTCAAAAAATTTATAAAAACCTTGAATACTTTCATAACAGATTTCTATGAAAATCTTATTGATTAAATTGTGACAGATACACTATATTAATACTTAAACTGAAAAGCGTAATAGAACTTATGATTATATACTGACACTTTCATATGTGAGTGATATTGTTACAGCACACATATTACAAATTAAAAAATTTATATTCTGTTTTAAGCCGAAACAAGACAAAGTTCCTACTATATTATATTGATTACCTTAAATGCACAAACACCATACAAAGCAAGATTTATTGCAAACACTAGTTCTTGTACAACTACAAAATTATGCATGCTCTTAACATCTTGTCTTGTAAATGAATATGCAATTAGGTATTGCGAAAAGGTTTTTTCTGAAACCACTTGAAAATGTATTTTGGTCTTTTAAAAATTCAAATGACGTTTTAAAGAAGCTAAATCAAATAACTTTCAGGCCGCGTTATGTTTGTCTACTTATGATTTCTCTACTTTATACACTTCGCACCCTTATAATTTAATAAGAGACAAGCTAATCACTCTCACTGAAAAAAACAACAACAACAAAACATTTGCTTGAGAAAATAAAACCTTAATTGCTTGTAATGGACATTTACAGATGGTTCTTATGATACTTTATCGAGACTCTCATATTTAATTGGACAATATTTATGTGAGATTTGCTACTTCTATTTATTAACAGGCAATAGGCATTCCAATGGGTTCTTATTTTGCAAACCTTGTTGCTGGTTTGTTTTAAAACTGTTATGAACGAGACTTAATGTTCTCTATTTCTATTGAATATCAAGACACGTCGAGGTACCATGAAGATTTTTTTAAATTTAGATAATAACCATTTTTATCTCTGGATAATAAACTTTATCATAATGAACTACAACTTAATAAGCAAACACTTCAGAAAAGGACACTTTCTTGATCATAATTTTCTGTGAAAATGGATTTGTCACTGCTAAAATATATGATCAAAAAGACGATTTTAAATGTTATTTAGTAGATTTTCCGTTTCTCGTTCGACAAATAAGGGGTTAATATCTCACAGGCTGTTCGCCAGAGCTTGCAAAGATATTAATGGTGTCAACGAACGTAATCAATCTTTGCATAACACAGCACCTTTTGCAATTTACCCAGATTTTATTCATAAATACAGGTTCTGTATAAAATCACATTTGCAAGAATGTATTTCACAGCCAGTTTTCATTAAAATTTTCTTTATAAACTTATAAAAATAAAAGGCAACGTTATTTTCTCTAGGATTCGTCAAAAATCATCTGTAAATTCAAATAATAAAGTTACAAAAATGATATTCTAAAGCGCTCTGCATGCCTTGTGAATAACCCGTCTACAGTTGATCAAAATGTTTACCTCTTTGATTGCACGACGGTGGCAGGGGCATGCAACTTTTTTAAGTTGATGGTGAGTTGGAGATATTTTACCGAGACAATTCGTAGTTGTTTGTTTATATAAGAACCTTTTGGGGCAAGTCTTAGGTTGTTGCACGCTAGATCCTCTGCCACCTACGTGTCCACATCATGCCTAATCATCCAATATGGAAAAACTTGCCAGTGAGGAAATGAGGAGTTTGTGTCACACACTTTTATTACAAAGTGCATCATACATGTGACTTAAGTAAAATGAATGTTTGTGACAATTATTTTGTCCATCTTTGTAAGCGTGAAAGAAATCAGACGAATTTCATTAAAAATTAGTTCGTGGTTCAAAATTCATTACTTAAACTTTTTAGGTTTTAACTGTTGTTTTATTGTTGCAGGAATTTTTTCTACACGACAATCTTCACATCCTGCAAATTAGAAAGAAACACGTCAAATTGTCTGTTCATATGAATATATTTATTTTTTTAAACATAACTCAGAAATGTATTGAACAAGGAAAACACAAAAAAGGAAAACTTACTTAAGATTCATCATTCTACATATAACGGTTGCATCTCTACTGTCAAATTTATGTTTACATATGCCTCCCCAGTTTCCGCTTACTAGAATTCTGACATGCCCCTCAGACGGGATGCTATATATCAAATCGTCTTGCAGGCGAATGCTGCTTACAACGAGTGGAAACTCTGAAAGAAATTAAAAAAATATCTGTAAAGTAAGGTGGAATATTTCGCAAAGTTATACCATTTTAACATAATTATAATAATAATAGACTATGTAACGGAAACATATTGCATTCTATGATAAAAGCGTGAAATGCTGCAGTGATTTGAATGGTATTCGTGTTTTAGATATGCAGGCATTTCAGAAAACACTTTTATTAAAAATTACCCCAATTTATGAGATATGTACTAACTATTATTGTTGTTTACTAGCGGCTTGACACTACATCTCGCCGACAAGACATTATTCTATGACAAAACGCTTAGATATTGTATTTTTAAATGGTTAGAGACCTCAATTTATTTGCAATAATCTTTATGAAATGCATTGTTTTCGTAGCTTAACGAATCAAATGAGTTGATTGTAACTGTATGAATTGGTTGTAATTTCCCCTATAATATATGTAACGGAATAGTTTTGATAATAATTTTGTTTTGTATTCATTTTAAGGGAAATCAATCATTAAACTAATGAACTCTTTAAGCAAATATTAGACGTTAACTTAATAGAAAGTGTACGTGTGTCGCCTAAGGTTGGCTTGGTTGGTGAACACTAGAACTCGCTTTAAACCCAATTGGCAAATTGTTTTGCAGCTGACCGTTCCAAGGCTGTAACAATCGGGTTCAAATTTTCGTTATTTGTTCGTGTTTTCTATGATGATTATTTTATTACCCATGCTATTTGCCTCTCTACATTTTGGCTGTGAAGAAAACTATGTTTATTGATATGCATGTTTAACTTTTAAGAAAACAGGAGCACAGCGCTGAATACGACAGACAACTAAATGAAGCTTATCAATACGTTGTTCTTCAGCCTGTAGGAAGACTCTTCTTGAAAGCCAAGCTTTTCTGATCTCGCCGCTATTCTCAAATTCGCGACCCATTAGCCGGAAAATATGCAAAGTCTAGTGGATCGAGGTCCGGAGAGCAGGGGATTCCAGGAAGCATTTACTTACGAAAAATGTTTTTGCCATTTTCTAACAAAGCTCTAGATAAATGAGCATGCCTCTTAATTTGTTTTAATTACTAAATCGCGTCCTTCTGCTTGGAGCGTTGGATTCGTCAGGGTCGAAGACGCAACATGCTGATGACCAGGAGTGTCGTAAGGAGCACGTGGTTCAGCATGGTTCGTCTAGTGATGACGAAGTCCACCTGATGCCAATATCTCGCCTGGGATGTCGCTAAGACACTCTGTGGTGGGGCTTGGGAAATAGAAGATGATGTTTACGAGGTAATTGAAGGAGCATAGCTACAGCAGCCGTTCTTGTTTAGCTTTCCAACGACAAAGTGGCTGATGCAACGTGGACAGGAGATGTGGTTTGTGCCTACCCTGGCAATTCTCCGAGCAAGAACAGATCTGGGATTTCTCTTATTCTTTTCTAAAGCTCCTCATACAATGCATCTTTTGCGCCAGGTGTGGAGCAAGTGCGGCAATATGTGTATGTCCTGCCGAGGTAGTGTGGTGGAGTTAAAGGATGCGCTCGGTTCCCTGTGAATGAGGTTCAACTGATAGCAGAAGGGTTTTGCGGACTGCAAGCCAAACCAGTAGACTCGGCGCTCTTTAGACTCGATACCTTGTCAGAAAAACGTGTAGTCCTTCTCCTTAAAACTGGCACTGGAAGCGAGGCGTTTTTTCCTGTAGTTCAGCTATGTCAATGTTTCGCTTGGCCAGCTCGCGCCCGAGGATGGCGGCTTTCTTGGCTGAAAGTCGTCAGAGAAACCAGGGCTCATTGTTCTGAAGTTCCAGGTTGCGGGCCATAGGGCTGGCGGTTTCCTATCATTTTTCTATTCGTGTTTGCCTGATGGTCAATTTTATTTAAAAAAAAACCTGTCGATTTCCTATAAGTTTCACTGCAACCGACGAAGGAAGCAAGTTGTGGCGAGGTAGTACCTAATGGTCAGAGGCTGTCGGGGCTAAGCCCGGCGGTAACTGGAGTCAGAGGACTCCTCGAGATCAACCTCTAGCGCCCAGCTCTTAGCCAAATGAACAGGTGACTGCTACTCCCGCTGTTGAGTCTGTGTAAAGGCAAGCCAATAAGGCCGGTGCCATCGCTGCTGCATGAGGTGCATCAACCCATTGCCCTTAAATGCAGGAACAAGACAATTTTGACATGAGATTACTATGGACAAATATACTACAGCGCAGAATACACAGTCTGGGCCCTGCAATATGGGATATAATCCGCTGTAACTACGTCAATAATAAGTAAAAGAATCCGTACCGGATTTTCTGTCAATGCTTACTCCGGGGACCCATAACCTTTGACCAGTAACGGCCGACCACCTGCAATGTGCAAGAAAGTCGTTGAGGGTCGTTCAAAACATCTGCCCAAGGCGTGAGCTTTTTTCTTATTTCTTGTTTCTTTTTTGAAACTGATCATTTTATTAACCATGCTCTCTCCCTCTCTCTTCTTCTTGACTGTGTGAGGAGGCTGGTTTTTTTTAATGTGGCAATTCCTGATATGCATATTTCTTAATTCTTGTTTAATGGGTTATTTGTAAACAATGAAAACCGCGTGCATTTCTATTCATATGGATGGTTCCGGGCCAAGCAATTTACCATCAATATGGTGTTCTACCTCAGCTGCATAAAAATGCCGCGAAAACGAGGTCCAATGTACCTCGCCTTCATCAACCTGACTAAAATGTTTCGATTTGGTTAGTCGCTGGCCTCTTCGCCCTCCCCTTCAAAATTGGATGCCTTCTGAAGATGATCGAGTCATTCATTTTATGTCCTGTACATTTCAGTACGACGGAGCGTGATTTGAGCCCTTCCCAATCAAGAGCGATGTGTCCTGGGCCCGACACTTTTCGGTATATTCTTCTCCATGCTTCTGCAAGTCCGGAAATGGCATTCTCTTACACATATTGAGCAACTAGAACCTATTCAACCTTGCCCGCCTCATAGCGAAGACCAAGATGTGCAAGGTTCTTATGCAGAAGATGCTCTATGCCGACGACTCAGCTCTTGCTGCTCACATGGAAACCGCCCTCCAGTGTCTCATTACTCTCTTTGCGGAGAAATGCACAGAGGCTAACCTCACCATCAGCCTCAAGAAGTACATCATGACTCAGAATGTCAGCATCACCTCCACAATTGCCATTGGCGATCTCACCATTGAAGTGGTAGACAAATTTACATACATCGGCTCCACAATTTCCAACAACATATTTCTGCTACAATTATTTTAAAGTTATGCCTCTTTTCACTTCGATTTTGTGTTACGGTTTTTATGTACTTAGCCTATAGCTTTTGAATATTATTCCCGATTTCACATTGAAATTTCGTTATAATTGTTGTTCTTTAAAACAATCGTTTAAATCCATTTATTTGAAATTAATCGAATGTCGATGTGCTGTGCTGACAGTTCTTGTTAATACAGTAGTCAACCCCATTAAAACTTTATTGCTCAACAGATTAACACAATGTACGAAGTTAAAATAAAAAAGGAATTTGAGAAATTGTAGCAAATTTATATTTAAGTGGATTACTAGTTCTCCTGCTCGTCCACATTTCTTATGTATTTTTTTCTTCATCAATAAAGATCAAGCTTTGCTTAAAAGAGCATCAATCTTAAAGGAGCATGTTAAATGTCTCCAACAATTTGAAAAAAAGATGCCAATAAGGTCATCAAAATGAGGGTAAAAACGAACATTACTCGGACGTTATTATTGGTTAAGTTGAAACATTTCTTTACAATTAACTTTTTATAATTATTTTTGCGTTTAAATACGAGAACAGTGATGCTAAGTATATCAGTAAAGCAACTTTATTCAAGATAAAAGAGGTTAAAGGCTTAGCAATTTTATTTCTTAATTTATTTGAAACCTTTTGTTTCTATTTTACATTTTGTTTATTTAAACTAAATTCATAAAATAGGTATCTTCATAATCCATTTTGCATGGTAATAAAATGAAATTATTTCAATGCGATCGAAAAATTGGTCGAATTTAACAGCCATATTGGAAAACTAAAAGATAGGCGACTACATTTTATGCATTTTAACTGATTTGCCCCAAAAGTGGGTTGGACTATAAACAGTTATAAAACATTAAGATTAGAATGAAATGAATTTAATTTAACAGAAATACACTCAACAAAAGCTCTAATTGGTCATTCATTGTATATGTTTACAATGTATGCTAGTTTCGTTTCTTCCCTACGTCAAGAGAGGTTGTGGAAAGAACTTTTTTGTCTATAAATCAATTATCTAATTTTTTTTAATCTTTATTGATTGTTTTCTTAAACAAATCCTATACCATCTACTTACAGCACAGGGTCATAATTTGAACAGTCGTTAATGAAAAGGGATGTAATTTTAAAAATGGATACTTTAAAAGGGGTTTATTTAAACAAATGTGCTATTGATTAATCATGTTTTCTGTTTTTTTCTACTAATGAGGAGTCCCTTTAAAACAAAACAAGGAATTAAGAGCAAATTTCTGTGTGCTTGACCTTTTTATTTAAGAAATGCATTTTAGCAAAATTAAGGATAACTCTTGTCAAACTTCTCCAACAGTCAATTATTACAGAATTAAAGTTTAAGTTTTACGAGATTAAAGCTCAAGTTGAAGACTGATGTTGGCATATGATCATAAATAAAGAGTGAATTCAATGTCTTTCTAATAAAACATTACGGACAAAAAAAATAGAACTTTTGTTGAGTGTAGAAAAATAGCATATTTCTATGTTCCAAATGTTCATTTATATGTACGCGTAATTCGTTTATTAAGTTGAACATTCGCTTTATTAACTGATTTTGTGAATTTGTATTCTGTGGATGTCAGTATTCTAAATGATTTTGAGCAGTCAGTTGTCTGTCATTTTGAATGAAGTTTTACTTATAAATCAGTTAGTATCCATTGCATGGTTTATTAAAAGTTTTAGGGCGATAGCCCCAAAATCAAGTAATGGCTCATTACGAAGGTGTATACATAGAAAAGTTGTTAAGTGTAGTATATAAGCCTTACCAGAAGTTGATGTACACACCGCATCCCATGTTCCATTGCTCAAACATCGCATTTTGATTTTTGCAGGTAAAAAACCAGGATAGCACGACGCTGTCAGCTCACTTCCATTGAATGCCACTGTAGTTTCGACGATGTTCGTTGGTAAACCACATGCTGTCATGTAATATTTGAGAGAAAATAACTTAATTCGGTAATCTGTTTATTTCCTAATTCTGAAAATGAGACATTCATTAATTTTTGCTTTAAAGTATTATGTATTTAGAAATTTTCTTGCACAACTTTCGATATTTGCCATGTATGAACTTAACTTATGAACATTACTTACAGTTGACATTATAAAGTAAGTTACCTGCAGCTGCATTTTATGTGTAGTTCAATAATTAAACAAACAACAAGATATTCTTGAGGTCGCTGCCACTTAAAACAATTCGACAGTCATCTTTAGAAAAATCAACACGTGAAATCAAAGTAAGTATTCAACACAGTTGACACAACGTGAATACGTACGTGTGCAAACTAAGGAGAGATCATTTTTGTGGCTGCATAATCCGTTAGATGTATCATACGAGCAATTGGTGACATGAGCTACACTAGCACTGCATTGAATGTTGTAAATTAAGATGGGGAATCCACCCTCGCCATAAACTGGTGTTTCGAAAATGTGGGTCAAGCTGAAAAAAAGAAAACCTTTTTTATATCTTGACCGCACAATCTGTAACCAAACTTATACATGATTATAGTTTTGCTATAATCGTGATATAGATGTATGTTTGACGAAATCTTTATATATCCTTATATAGTTTTTTTTATATAAAATCTAAACAACGTTGAGGAGGTTAAGCTAAAAGACGTTCAGTTTTAAATAAATCATAAAAAATTGGCGTGTACAAATACTTTTTTCTTAAATTCTTAAATTGTCGTGAAATTCTTCATACATTAAACAAACAAAAATGATCATCTGTATCTCACTCTGGATTTTTTTTTAATTTACTTAAAACAGAAACTTCAGTGCGGACACAATATACTCAAATCAAATAAAAGAAAATTGCAAGAATCATTTTCAGGAATGCAGCAAAATCTGTAAAAGTCTGACAAATCTGTCCCTCATTATACACTGCACACTTAGAGCAATATTTAAATATTGTATACATGTTTAAGTAATAAAATCAAACATAAACTGATGGAATGCAAGTATTTCGTTTTCGTTCATTTTAAAGTTTCAGTCCTTGATTTGTTTATACATAGATTATAATAATAATTATAAAATAAATGTCTTGATAAAAATGTAATTATTATTTAAACAAATGATGTACATCGTTTAATAAATAAATGGTGTTACCCTGAAAAGGGGTCACAAACAAACAAAAAATAAAATTGCTTTAATGAAAGAGAAACACAATTGTACATCGAAGTAAGTAAAGATAAGTAACTTATGTTTCATTTTTTAACTAACAACTAATTAAAAGACTTAGCGAACCAAATAATTATAGATAATATAGTCTTTATAATTATACTGTTTGGTGATTATGTATGTAAGCATTGATGGAGATTGAATTTAAATGTTTTTTTTGCAAACTAAGTCTATTTTGTCTTAGCTTCCGCTTTGTTTGCAATCGATTTTAATCGGTTAAAATAGAAATATATAACTACATGTGTTACAACCATAAAGCCAATTACCAGTGTCCTGCAACTGTTTGCCTCATCTCAAACATTTTCTAAAGT
This sequence comes from Corbicula japonica, assembly GCA_038501625.1. Lineage (NCBI taxonomy): Eukaryota > Metazoa > Mollusca > Bivalvia > Venerida > Cyrenidae > Corbicula > Corbicula japonica. The sequence goes on along the minus strand of JAZAYU010000431.1, from coordinate 18,174 downwards.
TTACCAAATAAACGATAGAGCGAGTCTTAAAAGAAATCTTTTGAAACGTCCAATTTCTAAAAAAAAAATTAATTGTCCGTGACACGAAGAAAATCTAAGACAGCCTTTAACATGTTTTCTCTCATCTAATGCAATTTTGTCCAGTTTCCAGTTGAATTTATGAAAACGGAGTTTACAGCATTATTTTAAGTACCTTCAACACAATCAAGTAAGTTATATTTAGTATAGTCATTATTGGTTGTAATATCATTTGATCTATAAGCACTTGTATGGATAAAAACTTGCAAAATATCACTTAATCACAACAATGTCTGGCAAATGACCCACATGGTTGTGTCAAATTATTGTTATTCTGTAAAAATAAAATCTTGATAAACCAATAAATACTAACGTTATGTTTTTGTGGCAATAATATAAAGGTTATTACACTACAACACGACTTTAAATCAATAGATAGTGTGAATAACTAACATGTTTGAAGGATGTGTTTCGTAATGACTGTATCATTTATAGCGAACACACATATTTCTGTTATATCATTTAGACTAAGAGTGGTCTGTGTCGAATGATTTTCCATGTATCATTTATGGAGATGCACGTTTATTGATTTCATCATGTTTATGCCTTTAGGTAAGATTGAGGAGTTCGTTTTCATATATTGTCTATACAAATCAGGTATAATTGGAGAAATAATTAAACATTATGTACAAAAACACTTGGAGAAGAACTTGAAATAAAAAAAATCGAACAGAATTATACAACAAGCATACTATTAGGTAATTGTTTATTTGGATGCTTGTATGAAAATTAAACTGTCAGGCCATTCGCAGCTGGGCGACCGTTTAATTTTTCGTACAAGCCTCCAAATAAACTAACCTATAAGGGAAGACCTATGTGACAGTCAATCCTACGGTGGAAAACAAGAAATGTGTTTATTTGCTTAAGTTCAATTTAACCCTTTTCTTCATGTGATGGAGTTTGCATTTTTGCTGTGCATAGTTTTTTACATATATTATAGTGTATGTGAACACGAAGTGACCAGTGTAGATACAAATCAAATTACATGGATGTGACAGCTGGTGCTGATCTACATTGGTCATAAATTAATCGTACATTAGAATAAAGGGTTAAGCATTTAATAGATAAAAAAGAACTTTGAAACCCACCTAACATGATAAATATGAAAATATTTCAGGCTCGGTTTGATTGAGCCTGTTCATGTTCAGTAATGCCTATGCCGCCTAGCTCCGGGTTGAGCGCAACTCAATGTTTACAACAATATACAGTACAATTTCGATCCATCATAAACGATGGCATGTATATGGCGGGTGAACATGGAATCTCAATACGGTATTTTCAGATTAATACCATTCTATGTTCCGCGGCGTATTGGTCCCATATAAAAGAATTGGTTTGCCCTCAACGAGAAAACAATGGACGTAAATAAACAAAATAGATTTTAGACAGGGGATCTGACAATATAAATCCTGCATATCACATACAACACCAAATCAAAATTTAAAAAACAGAAAGTTTATCATTGGGGTGATAAAACAATATCCAAATTTATATTGGCTGGAATTTAAAAACCACACATCTTAAAAGCTGGCCAAAATATTAAACACAAATGTGGCTTTAGAAGTACTATTGACATAGTTCGTAATTATCGCACTCAACGACCTTCAAAGGACCTAACTGATAACAGCACTGATTGAATGTACTTAATTGTATTCAAGTTTATCATCAGCTCAAACTATCAATATTAAAATCACTTCCTTGCCTCTGACTGTACGCCACGCCTACTTCTAAACATTTAACAAACCATAGGCCTCTGCACTTAATGTTCGACCAAACTATTTAAGAAATCGACCTATAAAAAACAAATTGAATTCAGACTCGCAACATTATGAAAATTAATGTTAGAAATGAAAAATACTGAAATGTAAGACAGTACTTATCTGCCAAACAAATATTACATTTTTAAGACCGTTAATATAAAATCAAGCTAACAATATTTAGTCTTACAACATTTTTGTTAAGTGAATATATGCTCATGAAGCATAAAACTGATGTTTTTTTACATCAAGTATTGTTTTAAAATCCGAAAAATATAATGAAATCATCTTTTAAAAATTCTCTATAACTGATACACACAAATCACTATAAACATACAAATGACTGAGTTAACGTGTTCAATAAATGATACAGTCTGGGTCGGACCTACATGCATGTTTGGTCTTATGTATTGATGTTGAATTGATCAACTACGGCATAAGGGTTATTGTAAGAATAATCAAAGCGTTGAAAGACTGTCGCGCCGGAGAATTACATAACCTACGCATCAGAATATCAACTCTGGCTAACATCATTTAATACATATATGTGCACACGCTAGAAACTGCGTTGTCAGATACTTGCTCACGGCCACAGGTTATTTCCAAGATACTTGTCACAGCTTCGAGCTCAACTCAAGCACTAACACGTTTGCATTGGAACTCGTATATTATGAATGTGAACTAAACAGCCCTGGACACTTCTGTTTTTGTTGCTAATGTAAATGCAGAGAATATGTGATTTCAGAGGAACACAAGAAAAATTTTGATGCATAGCTGCAAGTCGGCGCGAGAAACATTTTTTGCAATCTGAATCAGATTGAAAACCCAAGACGATTTCACAAGCGAACTACAACCAGTGTCGATTGCACTTGAAAGCACGGTCTCCTTAATCAAGAAAACATGTACAACTTAGAATGTTTTTGTAAGCTTGGGTTTGAATATGTAGTATCGAGACGAAACATTCTAGGATACAGAATGGGGAGAAGAAACACGATTATCTGATTTCAAAGTAAATCTTTAATGTTGTTTTCCATTATGGATCGTGATGCTAAGTATAAATAAATTATTTACATAATTCATACCTGAAATTCATCATCTTACAGATTGTGTTTGCGTAGGAGACTCCGTTATTAAGGTATGGTCTACTTCTGTCACAAACAGTTCCCCACAGACCATCGGACGATAATTCGACACGGCCGTCATAAGGCCCAGTTCCATTCACTAACCGTACTCCACTTATGGGCAACCTCGCTAAAAAGAAAACAATATATTTCGTCAGGTTGAGAGAAACCAACGAACACAACACATCTGAAACAAATCAAGTTTTCATTTGTTGAAAAATCTTTTTAATGCAAATGATATATTCAAGTAATGTGCCGTTGAATAAGCACTTTGCCCGTGTCAAGCAAAAATTAAGTTTCAGGTTTGAGTTGTTCATTGACAAAAGGTACATAACTAAAATAAGCAGGCATTAAGGGTTTATCATTCTTATTACACACCGGCTCTATTGTTTGTCGTAGGTTGATAATTTTGAGAATTACCTGCGGTAACAAAAGAATTCACGAGACCAGGTTGTTCCGTGCACGTGAACGGTTTTTTCTCCGAAAAGAATTACCCGTCCACGTGCATGGAACAACCCAGTCTCGTGCGTATATTTAAAAGTATTAAAACAATACAAAAAGATGCATAATATTTTTAAGCACTAAAACAAATAAAATAAAATTAAAACACCACTTCATTTTATATTATTTTCTTTTTATAACCCAATTTAGATACACTTACAGTACCATATATATTGATCACAAATGTGCATTTCTTTTAGTAGCTTATTGTCATTATGTATAGTAAGATTTCAATAAGTATAAATCGAAGAAAAATGCATATACATTTATGACAATATTCCCATTTGGGGAAAAAAGCCGAGATTTTAAGATCCTTATAAAATATTGTTTAGTCTTATTCAAACATCATGTATATATTAAAGTGGATTCGAAGTTGTAAAACACATTTTTTCTTGTTAATTTTCTAGCACTTGTGCGCTTTATTTTCGTCGCTTGACAGAGGAGAAAACTTGAAATCTGACACTTATTTAATATTTTTGTACTTGTCATCTGGTGTATATCGTTATAGGTTTTATTTTTTAATTCATTTTAATTCACCTGATTAATGACTGATTTGACTTATGTTTGTTTTAATGTGTTTACGGGGTTTATTTTGAATTTGAAATGGATATCGGGGATGTGCAAAATTCAATGTTATTGCATATAATGAAGACATTCCCTTAAAAGACTGCCCTTAAGGAATGTTGTGCAACTGCGCACATAATTTTACCAAAGTGTGCATTTTTTCAATTGACAAATGGAAAACCAATTAGTTCTTATTATTATAAGTTATAGGCCTTGTAAAAGGCTTGAAAAAAGTATTTTAGTGCTATTCTTGGGTAGTTTTGAAGTATACAGTTTAAAATATTTTACAGCATTTTATCTGAATTGACGAGTGATCGAATTAATGAGTGCGTGAAGTGTTCAATTTCCGCATGAATATGACTAAATTACTGTTGAAAACGGGTGTTAGACCCAACAAATAATATGATACGTAAATAATGACACTAACCGGTATGTATTTTGTGTCACAAAAATTCGACTGCTCAACTCTTCAAACAAATCCGATGCTTGGGACAAACTTTCATCCAAATCTTAGAACTTGTATATGTCTAAGGTGTGTAAGTCGGATATAAACCTCGTACATCGGTGTTTCTGTGTAGGAAATACCTGGCCACGAGCTCTCGGTGTCACAAGAAGCTCCTGACCAGGTATTTCCTACACAGAAACACCTCGTACTCGGTTGATATCCTATACATGTCACTTTTAAAGTACGTTTAAAGTACGTTCAAAGAACTAATTTAAAAGCAGACAGCACAAACGTACGTATAAGAACGGTCAGGAGCAAAATTGTTTCCGCTGGGGTAAAACCTGGTTCAAAGGTGCATCAATTTCACAATTGCCCACATATGATCTCATTTTAACAAACAAGTATAAGTTATATTTGTGAAAAACTTCAACACACCCATCCACTCGACAATGGTGCATGCAAAAGCACACAAACATGTACAACAAAAGAAGCTATGAGAATTGTGAAGCAAATAAGCGGGTACTTAAAAACTTTACTGGGACAAGAGGAGTCAACTCAGTAAGAACAAAATTAGAACAAATTAGTTTTTAATAGAATAGATCAAGTACTTTAAAAATTACAGACACGATAAATTTTATATTAAATTCACTTGAAAACTCAAAAATACTGAACCAGTTAATATTATTTTTAAATAGGGATGGCATCGAGTACTCGAGTAGCCCAGTGATCGATCGTCCGAGTATCGAATACTAAATCTACTACTCGAGTACTCGGATATATTTGTAAATAATAATGAAATCCATTTTTGTTTTAAATTCGCGTGATATACGATGTTAAAGAATACATGCGCCCATTAGGCAATGTGCGATACATTTAATCTCCACAGGTGACGCAATGAAGGTACTGCGCTTTTAGCCATTGCTTTGCCGTAGACAAAAAAAAGAAAAATATAAGAATCTCACAGTTCAGATCCATCAAACTTTGCACAAACCAATGTTATTAATATATGTTTAATTTACATATGCTAAGAAAAGTTAGAACAGTGAAGAAAAATAGTTAGACCCCCCCCCCCCAAAAAAAAAAATTGCAATATATCAAAATACGAAGCAACACTAAACATCAATTTTAATGTCTCCTCAATGAGTAATGAGTTAAAGGCAACGATACCTAAGGCCCTTTGGTCTAACAAAAGTATACAATTTGGTTTATTTGTAAAACTGTGTTTGACCTTCAATTTCCTGGTCGCGAAAATGGATGACATAAAAAATGTTGATTTCTCTCTTCACAATTGAAATCTCTATAAGGATCTTAGATGGAGTTGTCAGTATCATTTCACACATGTTAACATTTGAATCGTTGTTTTTGTTGCTTCCTTTTTGTGATAAATTCCAAATAGAATTTTATTGATTTGTTAGGTCTAACTATCTTTGTCTACTGCTTTTTATTAACGTATGCAAAATAATCATACCCTAATAGCATTTATTTGTGCAAAGTTTGATGGAAGTGCATTGTGCCGTTTGAGAGATTTATATATTTTTCTTTTTTGTCTATGGCAAAGCAATAGCGAAGGGGCAATACCTTAACGCTTTGAAATTGGTGTGAGATTTCAAAATGTCAAATCAGGGTCCCAATTTGCATTTGTCACTAATGTCAGTTAGCAATGCACAGATCTGTTGTTTGCCAATTATTTTGACGCTACTGAAGAGAAATTACGGAACGCCCGCTTAAATCATTGATGGGTTAAAACTTGTACAAAGGGGATAATCTTGACATTTTGAGTAGTAATTCACACGAAGCAATTTATGAATATTAATGAAATAAAACAGTAAAACGGGGTTGTTGTTCATTAAAAGATACAGGAACACGTTTTTAAAGTAAACATCGAATTCAAACAACTCCATAATATCAATTACATGCCTGCGTAGAGTTACTTCAAATGGGCAGCAGACGGAAAGACAGTATGTTCACAATGTAGTTCCGACTTAAGCCTACTTTGCAGAACTACTTACTTAGGTTGGAATGTGTAACTAAGACTGCTCTTAAAAGAAAAAAGATGAGCTCCATGAAAGATGATAGGGTTTAAGTATTGATGTGTGCTAAGTTCGTTTTATTGATTTGATTATTTAACGACATGATATTACAACCGTATACATGTACATTTTTTCTCGCATATGTGTGCTGTAACTTGGTTACTTTTATTTATTTCTTTAAAAAATATAATAAAACTATCCAAACACAAATAAAACATATATAATATTTTTTCATCAATCTTAATTTATATGGAGTTTGTTCATGCATGTAACCTGAAATTGAAAGAATACGAACGGATACTTAAAATGAATTCGATCTCTTCCAAAATCGGCAATAACTTTTTGAGTACTCGAGTACTCGATCTGAAGATTATCCGAGTACTCGAGCACCAATTTTACAACTCGTTGCCATCCCTATTCTTAAGAATTGACATAAAAGCTGATTTTTTTCACTCAGACAATGTTTTCCACGAATTAAGTGAATAGGACAAGTGCATTCAAACAAATAGGCAACATTAAGTTTGATGTTAAAGCGAAACAGGAGTGATTGCTGTTGTTTGCACAGATGAGTCTGTCCAATCAGATGATCCGAGTATAAAGTGACAAGCTCTTTCAAAATGATTAGCAACATTTATGTTGAAGTTTCATTTGAAAGGGACATAACTACTTGTAACTAATTGTTTCACATGTATGTATATGTAAAAAAGGGAATGTAAATGTCTAGGCAGTCAGAGGGTCATTTGTGGATAGTTATGGTTTATAGGCGTTGCCGGAAAAAATATCTATTGAGAACTTGGATGGCACGTCTATTACCATGAACAGTACTCTTGGGTAGGCGATGTCGCCGTACCCGGTGCTTAGATCTCTTCCTTTATGTCTGAAGGTTTGTTCGTTGGTTACTTATCTCACCCATATGTATCTTACTGTCACAAACTTGAATCCTTTCGGAGTTCCCTTAATTCGAAAGTTAGTTGTTTTAATTGAATTATCTCTTATTTACTTAATAAATCTTTAATTCAGAGTTTCGAAGGATCCAGCTGTCTTTCATTGTGTATGTCTCTGTCTACAGCAATAGTGTTCATAAAAAAAACCTTCAAAAATAAAAAAGGAGGAAGCACGATGATAATAGATGTGTATATGTAATTATTTCACATATGCTTCATATGTTTTAGATTTTTCGAAATATACTATCGAAAGTTTTAGAAGCACGTTTAGGAGACTGTCTCTTTTTTACGATAGTTTTAATTGAAAACATTTCTTAAAATTGTTTATAGGTTTCAATATTGTCATTTTGTGTATTTGTTTGAAGCATTACGGAAGACAACATCAAAGTACACAGCAAGATAATTCATTTATAAATTACAGTGACAAACAGGTATTGGGCAGCTTTAGGCGTCTGAAACGTCTGAAAATGTTCTAAGTTTTCATCTTTTTTCTGAATAGTTTTTGAATAGTTTTTGAGTATAACCCTGAATAAATATTTGAATTTACTATTATTATTATTATTATTATTATTATCATTATTATGGCTAAGAATAACACTTACTGTAACATGCTAATGCCGCATCTTGGGCATGCGTGCAAGTGTGGTTTGTATTGTACGGGCAATCATCAATGTGCGTTTCCGCAGATGTGCACTGTAAATCACTAATGAAGATTGGACCGATCCCTTGTCCAGTGTAAAATGATCCTCCATAATAACTCGAATAGCTGTAAGATTTCTAATATCTAACAAATCATTATATTTAGTTCAGAAACTTGCAAAGTATTATTTTCACTCGTTTATCAGTGCATGTATATAATTGTAACCGATATAAAAAGTCATAAAGTTAAAGCATCGTAGTCTTTATGCTGTTACATGTAATCGTTGTGTTATGATCATCCATTTAAATTAAACTGATTGTGCATTGTAAAACACATTAAGTAATAACATTTAAACCTTTGTACTTTTCATTATATAAAGGTACACTACCTTTGGAATCCGAGCATTCTGCAAAGGACGATTGCTTCCCTCCAGTCAAACAAGTTGCCGCAAATTGTTCCCCAGGTACCATTGATAGATATTTCTACTCTTCCGTCAGCGAGTCCAAAACCGTCCACTAGTCTAACACCATTAATATCTAACAAATGTCATGGAAACTTTATTTTCACGAAGAAAGGCAATTAAACTTACCCTTTTTACGAACGTTATATACATTCGATATGCCAGTTAAAGAAAAATGCCTTATTATCTAAGTATAGCAGTATAAAACATTTAGACTTTCCGTGCATTCAGTCAGAACAGTAACCAGTTACCATCTGTGAAAGCCGTCAGTAATGGTACATGTATTTGTGTAAATAGTGCGGAACGCTCAATCCGTAGAAAGGCAGCATGGAAAATTATGATCATGCGATTTGTAACCAATGTCCCTATCCCGGGAAATACCGAGGCCTTTGAAAAAATCCCTAGGAAAGACCCAGCCATACCGGGATTAAGGCACTATAACGTAAAATACACAAGGTTGTAAAACCTTCGAAGGGCAATGATTGCCACAAAATAACAATTAATTAATTGTACTGACTACGCCAACAAGCATGTCATTAATAAACGTGTTTATTACCGAATGGAATTTCTCAATATTGACTAAATGAAGGGCCATAATTGTGTCGTAACTGGAAAAAATAAAATTAAAATAACTAAAGCAGATAACAGTTTCCTACAACAATGAATAGAATACAACTTTGGAGACTCCCGTGTTATAAAATTTCGAAACGGTCGGATATGACCATCATCAACATCATCACCATCTTTTTTGTTAAATATTAGAACTCTGTTTTAAAGCTGTATAATAATTGACATTCTGTTTTAGGCGTTGAGCGTCGCCGTATAAACGCGGTCGTCGTGTTTATGCGTTGAAAATCACCGCATAACCGAGAGAAAATGCAGAAATTCATGAACACGAAGTTTTCGTTTTTCTCGAGGAGCTTTTGAAAATAATTGTTGAGTAGAAAACTTAAATAACAAATACAGGTTTCGAACCTACAACCTATCATACCGTTGCTAGCATTGCCGTTTCAACATATAATTATTTACTTCGCATTAGAATGTGACGCTTTAAATTAAACAAGAATAAAAAATAAGTTCATTGTTTACATGTCAAGCCAATGTAAACATTGCCACAATCTCGTTGTCGAATAATAATGACTTTTAAGTACCTGTTGTTTATGTATTACTAACATTTATACCTTGAAGACTTTTTAAACTTAAAGTCATATGTTATTTGCATATGTTATTCACATAAATACATAAGAAACATTTTGCTTATAATGTACAAAAACGAAAATAAAATTAATCAAAAACTTCGCAGAAAGAAAACAAGAAAAAACTTTGACTTATATGTTACTGCAATAAAATCCATTGAAATCACCTACATAAACATGCCAATGATGAAACCGTCCAAGTTCCATTATTGCAAAGGCTTTGAGTCACATTTTGCGTGTAGCCAGATTCACATGAAGTAGTAAGCACCTTTCCGTTTGCCGATATATTTGGTTTAGTGTGTAAGGTATTTATTTCTCCACATTCTGAAATGATAAGGAAACATTGTTTCAGTGGAAATGCTGTTTATACTTCACAAGAATATTGTTCGTTAAGAAATCAAACATAATTGAATTAGATCTCACGGCGCAATTAATGACAATCTTTAAAATATATGCTTACATTTACGAAAGATCAATAATCAGTAGACACATCCCGTGGTGTGTAGGAGCATTTTCTAAAGGTTTGAACCTGTTATTCATTGAATTCAATTTAAGTCATACCCTTATAATAAGGTACTTGAACTAGAGTAAAAAAAAAACCTGTACATATGATGCCAACATCTCTGGTGTGATTACATTGTGCATTTGATACGTATGTGCACGACCGTAGACTTTGCTCATTTCCATTGCAGCCAAACCTTTGGGCAAAGATTGGACCTGTTCCCTGGCCAAAATATGCACCCTTAACAAATGTGGATCCCCTAAAATATGCAAATATAGAAATTCAGTAAAATTATAGTAATAACTGTCAACATAATCGGGCTTTTTGCTCAACTTGCATTTTTTTTCCATTTTCACATTTAAAACAAATGTTTATATACGCTTTATTGCCACTGACCGTTCCAACGCGGTATACAATTAATGTTAATTGTGTGAAGCGTCTTATTTTAATTGACAAACTTATATCAAACAAGCTCTCTCTTCCACTCTTCTTTTCGCTGCATAAGGAGGCTGTGTTTTGTGAGTGTGGCGATTCCTGATATGCATATTTCATTTTTTTACTACAGAAAATAATAACATAGCCGATCTTGTAAGAACCTGACATGAAATCATGAATATTTTATGTGTGGCACTACTTTAATGTAACAATTTATTTTAACTTACTGTAAGCCTAACATTCTACACATCACTTTAGCGTCATTGATATCGAACGTATCATCACAAACAGTTCCCCATATTCCGTTTACATTTAGCTCGACTCTTCCACCATATGGCCAAACGCCTCCGACAAGCCGAATTTCAGATACATTCAAATATTGCGAGTCTGTAAATACATGTCAGGGTTTTTTCGATAAAGGGCACAAACAAGTGCTCTAGACATATTAAATGTGAAAAAATCACTTAAATATTATCCTTGGCACAACATTTACCAGCTAAAGTAATTATGTTTAACATGCGTGTTGTTGGTCAAGTCAGTACCATTAAATAGCAGTTATACTCTTTATACCAATAAAACATTCTCGTATTTTTCTTAAATCATCAAAAATGCACAACAAAAATGTTTCATGTACATGTATATAATAAGTGAAAACAAGTTATTATGTAAATCATATGAGTGTCTGTTCATTTAATGAAAAGAAGCCGTGAAGGCCACAAAACACGACAAAAATGAAAATATTGCAGGCTTTTATTAAGCCTGTTCATGGGCAGTAATGAAAATGCATATTACTGCCAACGCCACCTGGCCCCGGATTGAGCGCAACTCAATATTTAAAAGAACTTTAAACATAGTATTAACTAAGTATCGTGCTCAACGAAATTTAAATGACGTAACTAATAACAACGGTAATTGAATGTACTGGGAGACTTTGTGCAGCTTCCACACAGTGCAACACTACTTAACTGTGAAAATCTATAATTACAAAATGGTAAAAAGAAACATATTGTTACTTTTTTATCTAACTGATATAGTTGCAGGGTTTATTTTGCTTTTTTGTTTATTAAAGTGTAAGGAAAAAGTTAAAAATAGGTCATCATAATTGACTCAAGTCTTACATTTTGTTTTCATATATACTCAGCAAAGTATGTACTCAAAATGTTTTATAACCAAATGAATTTCTTGTTTTAATACATAGAAAATTCCATCATGAGTTATTACCGCCCTTTCTAATACTTAAAGAAAAGTTTGTGGTTAGAAAAATTACAGTATGGTGCAGATCTTAAATAAGTATGAAGGAAGGATTTCATTTTTCGCCGATTCCCAAACACACATATGCAGATTATTACCAAATGGAAGATTTTTACATGAGCACATTATGATGAACGAAATAAAAAACACATGGACTTCAATAGAATGCATAATTAACAAATAATTTAGGGAAGGAAAGTTAGTTAGAATATCAGATTTTCACCATTTTCAGAACATAACACAATAACTGTTATTCAGTGTGAATTAACTAAAGAAAGAAAACATGTTTAATTGTTCTGCTATGTTGAAACCATAAAGGCTTGCGCTTGACGCGTTTCTGTTAGCTTTACGTCGCTGTAACACGCGCTGAAGATAAAGGCGTAATAGAACTCTCAAACTTGTACCAGGCTGTCGTAGTAAATGAAAACCAGATATATATAATCAGATAATAGAAACAAAATATCATTGAGACATAATATTGTATTACTACTTACCGATTTCGGTCACTGATAAAATGATTACGCACAGAACAATCGAATGCGCTCTAGTAATCATCATTTCCCTTTTTGCACAATACCAGTCGTAATGCGCTTCAAGGCTGAAGATAAGAAAAATTGTGTCTTTTAATTGATTCTAATGAAGGACATACTATTTCTTAGGCTAAAAGTTACGGAAAAGAGACAATATACTAGATAGGAACACGCAGGCCGGTTTTCGGTTTCAGTTGTTCAAATGGAAAATTGAATTCCTATGCAATTTTGAAATTATGCGAAAACGTTCAATTTTGATTCTTCAGAAAAAAATATTTTGAATATTGGCTTACTTTCCCATCCAAACTGAATTTTTAAAAGTGAACAACACCAAGTATTAGATCTGTTAAAATTAGTTTGGTCTACGCATGATTATACTTTCGCTATTTGCTGCCATACTTTTACTACTTCTTTACACTTTATAGTAGCTATGTAAATTAGAATTTCCACTGTCAAGAAGTGAAAACTTTGGTCGATAACACAAAAAAGATTTCATAAACCAAAATTCGAGAACAAAGTCAATAAGTTATTTGTAATAATTATTCAAATTTGTACGTTTTGATATTAGAGCCAATGTACTTAAATGTACATAAATATGCTAGCTGCATTTTAAATTGCATTTCAAGAGTAACGATAAACAGAAGCGACCATTTAAACAAATAACTTAGGGTAATGTTTTTTTTATAATTTCACTGACAAAATATTAACTAGTACTAATGATATACACCGTCTTCTTCATCAGAAACTTCTATTGTGTACTGAATACAAATACAAAGTTTTAAATCAGTGTTAACCCGAAAAAAAGATAAAGTACCTAATATGTATTGGTTGCCTTAATACTCAAACACAATAAAGATCAAAATCCATCGCTAACTTTAATTCTTGCGCAACTACAAAATTATTATAAGGTCTTGTCTTGCTGCCGAAAAAGAACATGTTACCATATATTGCGAAAAGGGTTTTGAAACCACTCTCAGTTGAAATTTTGAAAAAAAAAGATTAAATCGTATAATTTGCAGTCGTTCTCTTTGTGATTTTTTCAACTGTGTACACTATATACTCATTCCTACTTGAACAAGATGCAAGCTTAATAGTTTATGAAACAAAGTTTGCAACAGAAAGAAAACCTTTATCGCGTGTTATAAACATAGAGAGCAATATTTTACAGATGGTTCCTTAGATAATTATATTTTATGACTTGTCAAGTCCTCGAATCGAATCGCTCTTCTTTCTTAGTGGATAATACTCGTGTTAGATTAAACAAGTAATAGGCTTTCATGGTACTCATTGTAATGCACTTGTTGCTAATCTTTTTTTATACTGCTATGAAAAAGACGTTTTATAAGCTCTTGATATCAAATATCAAGATGACATTATAACAACCTTCTAAATAAGAACTAAAAGGCACTAAAGTTGGGGTAAAGTGTGAGGTTGGTGCACCCAGAACCTGGTTTAAAACCCCAATGGCAAATTGGTTTGCCACTGACCGTTCCAAGGCGGTTACCCCCCGGGTTCTCACTTTCGTTAATTGTTTGTGGCGTCCATTTTGAAACAGAGTATTGTAATACCATGCTCTCTTTCCTCTCTACATTTTGGTTGTGTGGGGAGGCAGTGTCTGCTGAATGTGTCAATTCCTGATATGCATATTTCACTTTTTTATATACACTGACTTCTTCATCTGAGAGTGATATTGTTACTGCACACACTCTACAAATTACAAAATTTAGAATCAGTAATGAGCCGAAACAAGACAAAGTACCTACTATGTATTGGTTGCCTTAAATGCATAATCACCGTACAAAGCAAGATTTATTGCAAATTTTAGTTTTTGTACATCTACTAAACTATCCGTGCTCCTAACGTCTTAGAGCTATATAAGAACATGAAATTAGTTATTGTGATAAGGTTTTTGAAACTACTGGCAAAATTCAGTTCGGTCGATCAAAAATTCAAATGTCGTTCTAAAGAAGCTTAAATCAATTAATTTTCAGGCATTCTGTTTATCTACTTATGATTCCTCTACATCATACACTTTGCTCCCACATATTTAAATATGAGACAAGCTAACCAGTCTCATTAAAAACGTTTGCTAGAGAAAATATACCATTTTCGCTTATAATGAACATGAGCAATTTTTACAGATGGTTCTTATGATAATTATACTCTGAGAACCTGTCAAGACCTAATAGAGTCGCTTACTTTTAATGGATAATATTTATGTTAGATTCGATACCTCTATTCTCTCTCTCTCTCTCTCTCTCTCTCTCTCTCTCTCTCTCTCTCTCTCTCTCTCTCTCTCTCTCTCTCTCTCTTATTTTACTTCTTCTACTTGACTGGGTGGGAAAGCTGTTTTTTTCTGAATGTGGCAATTCAATTCCTGATAATATCATGCATATTACACCTTTTCATCAATACCTCGACTACCTCTCATCAATACTCTCCCCATTTATATAGTCAGTACTGTTATCAGTAAAATAACCCGTTACCGATGTCGTGCAGTGATGATTAGGTATTTTAAGAGCTATATGATCAACCGTTTTCGGGGTTGTCCCGGTTAGCTCAATTAGTTCCGTCGTTTGAATTGCAGTTCGCTCCCAGGTAGAGGCAATATCATTTGAAAATCACAGTAGCGCTATTTGTGCAGTTTGACGGCCTATAAGATTCTCCCTGTACATATAGTCGGTCTGTTATCAGTCAAATAACCCGTTACCGATATCGTGCAGTTATGATCAGGGCTATCCGATTAACCTCTTTTGGGGTTGTCCCGGTTAGCTCAATCCGTTGCGTCGTCGGATTTGCAGGGCTAGGCACCGTCGCCGTGACGGTGCGGGTTTGCACCCAGGTAGAGGCAATTTTAGTATTGTTAATTATCCCCGCCGATGAAATCGGGAGGGGGATATTGTTTTGGCGTTGTCCGTCCGTCACGGTGTCACGGTGTCACGTCGTCACGGTGTCACGTCGTCATGGTGTCACGGTGTCACGGTGTCCGTCCGAATTTCGTTTCCGGGCTATTTCTCTGCAACCACTGGATGGATTTCAACGAAACTCTGTGGGAAGTATCAGTACCAAGAGGAGATGCGCATATCGTCGTCTTGTTCCGGTCAGACGATTTAACACAGAGTTATGGCCCTTTGATAACTTATGCATTATGTATATAGGGCAGTATTCGTTTCCGGGCTATTTCTCTGCAACCACTGGATGGATTTCAACGAAACTCTGTGGGAAGTATCAGTACTGAGAGGAGATGCGCATATCATCGTCTTGTTCTGTTCAGACCATTTAACACAGAGTTATGGCCCTTTGATAACTTATGCATTATGTATATAGGGCAGTATTCGTTTCTGCGCTATTTCTCTGCAACTACTGAATGGATTTCAACGAAACTCTGTAGGAAGTATCAGTACCAAGAGGAGATGCGCATATGGTCGTCTTGTTCCGGTCAGACCATTTAACACAGAGTTATGGCCCTTTGATAACCTATGCATTATGTATATAGGGCAGTATTCGTTTCCACGTTATTTCTCTGCAACTACTGAATGGATTTCAATGAAACTTGCTGCAAACTATCTATACCAAGAGGAGATGCGCATATCGCTGTCTTGTTTCGGTCAGACCATTTAACACAGAGTTATGGCCCTTTGATAACTTATGCATTATGTATATAGGGCAGTATTCGTTTCCGAGCTATTTCTCTGCAACCACTGGATGGATTTCAACGAATCTTTCTGAGAACCATCAATACCAAGAGGAGATGCGCATATCGTTGTCTTGTTCCAGTCAGACCATTTAACACAGAGTTATTGCCGTTTGATAACTTATGCATTATGCATATAGAGCAGTATTCGTTTTCGCGCTATTTCTCTGCAACTACTGAATGGATTTCAATGAAACTTGCTGAAAACCATCTATACAAAGAGGAGTTGCGCATATCTTTGTCTTGTTTCGGTCAGACCATTTAACACAGAGTTATTGCCCTTCATTTACTTATGCATTATGCATATAGAGCAGTATTTGTTCCGCGCTATTTCTCTGTAACTAGAGGATGGGTTTCAATGAAACTTGCTGAAAACCATCTATACCAAGAGGAGATGCGCATATCATTGTCTTGTTTCGGTCAGATCATTTAACACAGAGTTATTGCCCTTTGATTACTTATGCATTATGCATATAGAGCAGTATTCGTTTCCGCGCTATTTCTCTGTAACTAGCGGATGGGTTTCAATGAATCTTTCTGAGAACCATTAATACCAAGAGGAGATGCGCATATTGTCGTTTTGTTCCAGTCAGACTGTTGAACACAGAGTTATGGCCCTTTGATAACTTATGCATTATGCATATATAGCAGTATTCATTTCCATGCTATTGCTCTGCAACTACTGAATGGATTTCAATGAAACTTTCTGGAAAACATCAATACCAAGAAGAGATGCGCATGTCGTGGTCTTGTTCCAGTCAGACTGTTTAACACAGAGTTATTGCCCTTTGATAACTTATGCATTATGCATATATAGCAGTATTTATTTCCGCGCTATTTCTCTGCAACTTTTGGATGGATTTCAATGAAACTTTCTTGAAACCATCTATACCAAGAGGAAATGTGCATATCATCCTGTTGTTCCTGTCAGACTATTTAACACAGTTATGGCCCTTTGATAACTTATGCATTATGCATATTATAGAACAGTATTCTTTTCCTCTATTTCCTCTATTTCTCTGCAACTACTGGATGGATTTCAATTAATCTTTCTGAGAACCATCAATACTAAGAAGAGATGTGTATATTGTTGTCTTGTTCCAGTCAGACTGTTTAACACAGAGTTATTGCCCTTTGATGACTTATGCATAATAGAGCAGTATTTGTTTCCGCTCTATTTCTTTTCAACTTCTCGATGGATTGAAATGAAACTTTCTGGGAAACATCAATACTGAGACGAGATGCTCATTTTGTCATCTTGTTCCGGTCAGACTGTTTAACACAGAGTTATTGCCCTTTGATAACTTATACCTTATGCAAATAGAGCAGAATTTGTTTCCACGCTATTTCTCTGCAACTACTGGATGGATTTTAATGAAACTTTCTGGAAACCATCAATACCAAGAGGAGACGCACATATTGTCATCTTGATTCAGTCAGATCCTTTAACACAGAGTTATAGCCCTTTGATAAGTTATGCATTTTGCTTGTAGAGCGGTATTTGTTTCCTTGCTATTTCTCAGCAGGAATCTATGGAAACCATCAATACCAAGACAAGATGCCCATATTGTTGTCCTGTTCTGGTCTGACCGTTTAACACAGAGTTATGGCCCTTTGATAAGTTATGCACTATGCATATAGAGTAGTATTCTTTTATATGCTACTTCTATGCAACTTCTGCATAGATTACTTTTAAATACAGCACTATATTTTTACTACTGCATTCTTCATTTCAACAACTTGAAGACTTTTTGTCTCAGTTTTATATTCTGGTGAGCTGCCCAACCCTTTTCACCATCTGAAGTTTTTTTCCACCTTTTTTGCCATCCATAATAAATATCTTTGATAAATGAATGCATAATCATGAAATACTAGATGAGATAATTGCAGCCATCTATACGTTCTAATTAACCCTCTTATACAGTGCCCTAAATCATTATGATTAACTTCACACAAGTAACCAATGAACCATTAAGAAACTGCTCAATCAGCTCTACAGCCGTAGATCTTATCCTTCTTTCAGAAA